>JAQFZC010000316.1:0-58532 GCA_034695205.1 Dicyrtoma fusca | reverse complement strand
GGTTGACCGTTGACACTGGGTAAAAAAGGGGGCGACCACATTTATCAGCCGACCACAATTGCAAGCCTTCACCCTATTGCACTTTTTAAAAATGTTGAATACTTTAGGTTTTATGCACTTTCCTAAAAAGCGTAAATAAGTGATTCGCTCTTTATTAGATGTGTACAACTTAGTTTGGTGAAAGCATGGATTGGTTTATGGCTGTACACCATATGATTCACCATTATGTTAATATCATTAAAAATTAAAAATATTGCTATATGATTAGCATGAGGCTGTAAATTCTCATTCCCTATTTTTGGCATTAGCTTAACAACTTTGTGTTATTCTTTGTATAAATGGATTGAATAAAACCCAGAATAAATACTAAACAAATCCCTGACAAATGAAAATAACCTGTGCGAAAAAAAATATAGTTAAGTACGGAATTGTGGTTTCAAGGGAAGATTTACTTAATTAGGAAGTTTTAATTTTCACGGCAAATCTAGCTTTAGTGGAACATTATTTTTTCTCAAACGTAGTCTTAAACGGATAAAGTAGAAACAAAATGCACAGGCATTAAACCCAAAAGGTATAATTTGAAGCGCTCGTATAACAATTTATTGTGGTTACATTACTTATAATTTGTAAAGCTCAAAACTCAAACAGTGTGTTTAGAGGTTTTAGACTAATCAACATAGGTAAGTATTTTTAACATTCCTTATAAGTTCCTCGAGGGATACTTCCCTAGAAAAATATACAAAATACAGAGAATTTTTTCTCTCGCTCTTCGCTACTTCAATGCTGATTTAGAATTTCGATGTTTGATATTTCTTCAATACAATGAAGGCTGGTTTGCAAAACTATCTTTTCTTCCAACTTTGAAACCTTTTTACTCAGTGGCACTATGATTACTTAGATTTATGTCCGACGTACATCAAATCAAGTATGTGTCTTAAAATATTAAACATTCCGAGTTATCAATTCTATTTGAAATAAAGTATACAATATATAGATACAACAGGTCCAATTACAATGAAGATACTAATATAGCCGTCATATTGTAGTTTAGTTTAGTTTAGTGCATACACTATTTCAGCATACGGCTAGCTGGGAACTAATAACGACGGATATTTGTTTTCGACTTTAAGACAAGGAATTCTCAGGAATATTGATTCAACTTTGCAATGCTAATAGACCCTAATAAATGACAATGACATTTTATTTTTACTGTTTGGCTTTTTCCGAAAGTCGACAAAGCAATATTAGAAACAAAAGCTTTAGAATGTGATGACCACTGATGACTGACGACTTACTTATCCATTCTACATATTTTATGCATTTGTTTTCACGGTCATGTTTTTGCTATTATTTTGTACGCCTATGTTTTTTCCCAGGAACGGCAACTCCAAGTGGAAGGTTTGCTTCCACATGGATATCCAAAGTGATGGAATTTTTTGTCTTGTTGTTATTATGCATTGACCATTGGAAAGAATGTTGTTGCTTTCGTAGGTAATTACGGGCAATCGACTCTGGTAGAGCAGTGAATTCCTTTAAAATTCCTGTTTGCAGTGCAGTGTTTGCACTGCCCTTAGTTTCCTATAATCGCCACTGTTCTTGATGCCAGCATATAGTAAGTGTAATATGCAAATAGACTTTGAGAACTGAACTACAGAAACTGCATACAAGTTAGGCAAGTGAAAGCTTGTTGCTTGCCAACAATAGTTTTTTATAATATTGCATTTTTTGATTCATTTTCTAGTCAAACTGCCTATTGTGGTATTTAGCACAGCCCGTTCTTTTAAAGTAGCAAAACTTTAAGCCAAATAAATTGAAATACTACTGTGAATTTACAACAGTGCGTGATGTTGCTTCTGTTTTAAGTTTGCTTGCACCAGCAAGAAATTCCGTGCATCTAAATACATACATAGTAGGCCTCAAGAAATAAAGTACTGCCAGCAGAATGTACATATTATGTAATATGTATAAGCAGCAGAATGTATCTATAGTTTGTATGTAGTGGTTTAATGATGGAGCTTGCATTTTGCGTATGACGGTATGTATATGACCAAGTGGGCAATGCAATGTAGTGTTGGAGAAAACAAAGAAAGGGTGCTGGGCTGTCAAATCACTCGAGTAAAAAATTATCGTCATTAAGAATCTTGTGAGGGATCACAGGATTTTCCCTTTACATTTTCTCAACTTCCTAAGAAATCACCTAAAGACTTTAGAGCATAATTAGGGTGGATTGAGGACCGGAATTAAAGACACGTCAAGAGTGAGAGAGAAAGAGTCTACATGAGCACAGAATTATATATGGCTTATGATTCCCCAAACGCCTGTGTGTGTACATACATATATAATAATAGCACATAAAGGAAGAGTCAGAATTTAGTAGAAAAAAAACACAAAGGTGATGTGTGATAAGGAGGAAAAGGGTGAATTATCGGTACACCGTATATTTTTTAAAAATAAATTACTGAATTATAAAGAAGCCAGAATAAGATGAGATAAGAATAGGATGCAAAAGGTAAACTAACAACGGCATGTTTTAAGAAAAGGTATTAAAAAAAATTCTTTTCACAATCGGTTTGACTGTTAAAATCTTCGGATCTAAAATACACACAGAGATGAAATGGGTTTCTCCTTCCTATCCCGTAGCACTGTAGCTTAATAGAAGCCACAGGAAAGATATGTATCTGTGTACAACCCTAATAGCACTTATAGATACGTACAAAGTATAGTTCAAGGGATTGCACGCCTGTAAAGTGTAAAGATCCTCCGTCAACCAAACGAGGTGTATTTAATCTACAATTTACAATAGTTTACCGATTGTATGTACGCACAGGGCACTAGGCCAACGTATGTACATGGCATCCAGCATTACTTTCACCTTCGCTTTGTAGAATCATTTGGGACACATAAGGTACGTATTTGATTTTCGATTGTGCCTTATTACCTGCTTGTTCCTGTAATGAGCTCTTAATAATGGTGACCCTTACAAGGGACCTTCCCATTTCGTACTCAGCTCGACAGCTGAGTCCAGCTCTATGTTTGATTTTCTTCCGGACCCAATAGTTTTCTCAAGAGAAAAATACATTGTATTAAATCCAGAGGCTATCAATATAAACGGTCAACCGCAAAATTAAACGAAGAGCAAATTATACATCTTCCACTTTTCTCAATGTATCAAAGTCAAGTTAACAGAAATTACCTTCGCTTTCCAACTATTTTAAATGCTATCTCCCCATCCTATGTTTGTTCTGGCTCTAAATGAACGTGTTCCTTGTCCATGCTATTACCTTTACTTACAGGTTCTATCAATGTACCTACCTATACTTGTGCGTATGCATGTGAGCGACAGGGGACAGGCAGCAATTCAGCAATGAGGTTCTTGATGCTTTCTACCGCACTGTACATATTTAACACAGTGTCTAAGCAGCTAATATTTATAGCCATCGAACTCCTTTAATTTTTAGTACACTATAAGGCATGGTAATCTATTTGTAAGAATTTCTTATCGAAATCATACACATTTGGCAGATTCATTTGCACAACCACACCACCTACTACTACAAGTTAGCCATTCAAAAAGTATTACAAAAAAAGACTGCTTAAAATGCTCGGCTCACAGTCACGGCTTGGGGGATAGATCCTTTATTTTGTGAGAAATAATGACTGATTACATCTCAAAACTTTAACTGGCTATAGAACCTGTACAATAATAATAATAATGATACAAAAGGAGTCTGACTAGTCCATCAATGAGTCAAATTTGAAAAATCTAGTCAGTAGGGATTCTACTCTGATCCATCTCCATATTTTATCATTTTCATCTTCATAAATTAGAAGTGATCTCTTTGAAATGCCGTTTTAATCTTTCTATGTGCGAGTTTGGGCACAGTTGCTGAGGGCTATGAGTATGTGCTCGCCATTTATTATTTTTGAAGGATGACGCATTTTGTTTGTATTTTGAATTCGCTTTTGCTTATTTAAACTACAGCTTATAGCCTCAAACCTGCTTTCAGGATTTTATTATTTTGCAATATTTATTAGAAACCCTCAATTTTTGTTATTTAATTTTAAATAATGCAATTCTGTAAAATGCACTTACGTATACATAGATAGTAGTAGCAAGTTGCAGTTTTAACTTTAGTTCAATCAAGTATAGGAAAATCATCGTATTGTAGATTACATACATACCAGAATTTTGTAACGTCACATGATAGTGGTACATAGTAAAATCATGTGTAGAGTGTAGTCATACAACCTACAGTGAGTAATAAAGGTGGGATTAATGTGCTTGTGCTTGTATACAAATCAAACGTGGTGCCTTGAATGAGAGTAAATATTGATATAAAAAAAAAGACAGCAAAAGTCGTTGTGAAATCAGAAGCTTAATGGCACGCGCCAAACGGACGCTCAACCTGTCTGCCACAAGACAAGAAGACTAAAGAAAATACCCAACGGCAGTTGAAATGTTGGTTGAAAACCCGGGACAGCCTCTCTGCATTGTTACGACTTCTGTTTTTACTCGCATCCACCGCATTTGGTTACATTCTCTGACACGTTCCAGCTCAAGTCGAACTTACATGAACGCCATATGGTCGTGTATATCTATGGAAAGAGACAAAGGAAAAAAACATGAGAGAAAGCATGGGTCATGCCATGCCAAAGGGCCAATACTTTACGTATATAAAACAACATTGTGAATCCACAATCCTGGATCGCTGGATACTGGATGCGCTTTCAGCTTGACTATAGGCGTACTATAGCTGTGGTACTTATCTATGTAGGTACACACGTTCTCCCTGTTAAACCCATCCAAACAACTGCTGTAGCTGTACATAACACAAGTTCATCATAATATCTTTGACTTGCTCTTGTTTGAATTTGTTTTTGAAGGTATACTACCCGAGTGTAGTAAATGGTCGGAATTGGACAGACGGCATAATACCACTTCTGTTCTCTCCATACAGACCTATCTATATAAAAATTAAGGTAACAGGTGGTAGCTTCACTTTAGAATATGTTTTTGATGCATTTTTACCATTTTTTTCCCAATATACACACTTTTTATAAGGCGAATGCGTGTAACTGGTTTTTTTATTTATGCTAATGTTGCCTACTTGCAATCAATTGTAATATTGTAATCAAATCAATAATGTTACCGTCTATACACCATGAGATATACGCTTATAACAGAACTATAGGTATTCTGTGGCCCACGTATTCAAAATATAATTAATACACTAACGGTCATAGTTAAGCAAATATTTCCAGATTATTTTTGACGAAAAGAAGTCGTTTCTTAAAAATACACAAACACAACAGCACTATGCAAAATAATGTTTACGTTTAAAATTTTTTAGACAAAACCCTCCAGATGCTTATTGCCCAGAGCTTACACCATTATTAGCATAGAGAATGGTTCAAATACATGGTACTCCTTCCCAAATAATCTGTACGATATTTCAATAATTCTGTTAGTAATATACGTGAAAGATTAAGCTGTAGGATGTATGTAGGTACATGTAGCGTAGCACTAACAAAGAAGTGAAAATTTGTTGGACCTAGAGACATCAGAAACGTCGAAAGATCTTACTTGTGTAGAGTATGTCGAAGTAAATAGCACACAAATGCATTGTCATAATATGCTCAATTAGTTTAGTCGAATATTTCTCGTCAACTCTTTATAATTTGAAGATTATATCTTTTAATAGGAAGATGTAATTTAAGGATTTCTAAATACAAACCGTATTTATCCCAATCTCGAAGCATGTTGATGTTACCTTCCATGTAGTTCGGTTAGCCTTTAAAAGTCTATTTTGATTTTGAGTGAGTTTAGTATTTGTAGAAGGATTGCAGTTCTCATGCATATTTCCATAATTTTGAGGCATTTATCTAATTGTATTCTCCCCGTAATTACGGCTGAGCCCTGCGGATTAAAAATTAAAACTTATTCAAATAAAAATAAATCATAATCAATGATGGGGGAATCAAATTAATGTGAAACAGCTCATCCCAACAACCCTACAACGTCCAACATTTCTAATCTTCCCAGTTAAGAGAGTTTATAACCGGTAAATTAGAGGATATAAGGACTTACACGGAAGGTACTTTCGGCCTTAATAAGCGGCATTTTGTTTAGTGGCACAATTAAGAATTTCCTATTCAATATTTCAAAATCACACCTTATTCGATCATTAAGTTAAGCCTTTGAATCCCTACTATACACCGCCACATATTAAAATAGACCTGTCCGATCCTGACTAATCAGTAATCACCAGGTTTTGACTCATCCCGAAGATACAACCGAATCTCAAGTACCCCTACTCTCGCTTCTGTCTTAACTTATATTACACACTTGACCCAAATAAGTTACCCACATTACGTTTTATTCCCTTCCTACACGACTTGATTGAGAATCCAATCCAATCCAGTCCAGCTCAATCCACGGAGGCAAGCACGTATTATCAATCTAAATATAGCCACACAGTCAAGTGAGTGAAGGATTTATGCATTCAAGCTACCATTGGTATTCACGGGCTACAATATACATACATATATGAAGAAATACAGCGAGAAAAAAATGTGGGGAACCAACATGATTTGGGAATAAATCAATCTGACGCTCTTTTCCGTTTATTATATTTTAATGATAGGTGATGCTCCGTGAAAGAGCCCCATGCTCCATACTACCATACAACCACAACATAGTACAAGAACGACTTGTAGGGTGGATTTTTGAGTCGTGCCTACAATATACCTGTACAGATACCGTTTATAACAATCTTTCAGACAGAACCAAAGAAAATAGTCAGAAATCTAAAAATCAGTAATCGGATCAACCTTAGCTCTTCGTAGACGTCTTGGTACAAAGCTTGTATTTATTCCCAAGTGATGTAGTAAATATAAATACCCCAGTAGGTGCCTATTTGATACTGTTATGTGATCGGGAAAGGAACTTTTAAGGAAATGTAGGTATGTGTACATAGCTATGGAAGGAATTACTGGCACTGGCTCTGACTCTGGTACTGGTACTGGGCCTGGTTATCGGTAGCTGGCTGGTCACATTGCACTGGTATCAGTGTACACGTAGAGGTTTGAAAGTTGTAACCTCAACTGAGGATTTAATTGGAATAAAAAACAAGAAAATAAGTGCGGTCGCGACCGCGTGCGACGAGACGCCGTTCTCATACTGAGAGCCAAGATGTACTTTTGATTTTTTATATCTCCGTCTTGCTTCTGGTTGTACATAATAGTAGTACGGTTATATGGGGGCTGCCAAGCCGATGCGATGCTATGCTCTGACTATGAAACAGTGCAATGATACTTACTCTGATTCCATCCGTATACCCATCAACAGGTGAAATAAAATATTTTTTTATTTCCGTTTCTTGTTTTATGGAACTGAACTTGTATTTATTGTTTATCTGGTCCTATTATGTATCTATCACGAGGTGGCTTCCTTTCACCAAGGTACTATTGATTCTTACTTTCTGGAAGTATAAAGATAGACCACGCCATTGCATTGTATTGAAAGGCCTGTTTATTGTAAGAAATTTTATTTGGTTTTTATTTCATTTCCCATTGGAGAGAGAAGACTTAGTTAAAATTCATGGAGTAAACTCGAGCATCGATATATTTCAGCTTAGAAATTGACTGAGGGTGAGTCAAAGTCAACGGCAAGAACATCAACATTCTGCTTACTTCCAAATCATTACAAAAGGTATGATTGATTTTCTCCTTGTTCTTTTTCCATGTTTTGACCTTTTTTTCATTCGCTCCATGATTGTAGCAGTGCATGAATATTAATAAGGAGTCTCTGAAGCTATCTTGTCCGGAGCTAAAGAATTAGAAGCTATGCAAGTTAAAGAAAATAGATAATCAATCCCGTCTCGTCTCGAGACAGTAAACAGTTACGTTACAACGCCAAAAACAACAACTTATAACAAATATTCTATGATGGATAATGAATGATTGAGAGAGAGAGAGAGAGAGAAAAAAAAGAACTATGGAACCCCCTACTACCTTCTAAGAATTCCAATGAGCTCCCAACTCCAACAAGTTTCACTATAATACGGGAAAAGAACAAAATACTTAATTCTTTTGGGTGCTTCGTCCTTGCCAGTGCAGTGCAGCGTCAATGCCAACGGAACGCTAACCAATAATCAAAGATTGGGAGCCCAAAATCCCCACGGAAAAGTATTGAGCTCACCAACACTACTGTCAGTATGTGCATCAGTATTTTTGGGGCCACATACTTTACAGTACCTTACACTACACCTTGCACTATCAATATCAATCCTATTATTTCCTTCACCTACTTAACTTCCCTGCTACTTTATCTCCCGGTCCGAGTTCCACTTATTTTATAGCTTCAACATTACATTCTCGGGAGGAATCACGTTCGTCCATCGCACCATCGTTACTGGTACTGGTACTGGTTCTGTCTCTGATTCTGGTGTAAGTATCACTCTGGCTATCGGCTTTCCTTCTATTTTTTTTAATGGTTTGATATTTCTCCTTCAATTTCCCATACTACTGATTACACCATCTCTAATTCACTATTCATACATAGATAAGTAACGTTTCATTTAGATCTGAGAGTTTTCTTTATGGGAGGACGAGGCTGCTGTGCAGAGATTTTAAAGGTAGCGACTAGCGACTGTGCCTTTCTGTACTTCACATTAAAATGGTATGTAATTCATTTCTAAGGGATGAATCGACAATTTTCTTGAAAAATGCATAAAAATAACTCAAATCGAACAATAAAAACATATTTTCATTCATTATTGTTTGTAAATATGGGTAAAAAGACTTACCAAAAGTTAGTTTAGCCCTTAAAAGAAGTTTATATTTTCTTAAGCAAACGGCACAACAAGGTTTGGGATAGTGATACGAGATATGTAGATTTAAATCCTTCAGCTGCTTCTTGCCCCTTGGAATCATGAATGAAGAGGATGGAGGCGTGTATGAATCCGTTCGTGTAAAAGTCTTTAAGTCAATGTTTATGTGTCCGTGTATGTAAATTCAAACGGTATAAAGGTGAGGAATATGTATACCTAGGCACACACATACTTACTGATGAAGGAATAAAATCTTGTAGCAGATAAGAGTGGAAGAGATGAAAATTACGACGGATGATGAGGACGGGATCATGAATCAATAGTTGGATTATCTGGATCTGACCTCATTTTCATTTTATTGTCGGGTGCGAAGACAGGAACATGCACTTGTGAAGTCACTTATTGTACGTCCAGACATCCGTTTACTTTACGCGTGTGGTAGGCCTGTCACACTCCGTCCGCAACACAAATCTTACCACTTTTCAAACTTCTCTCCGTTCGATTCTCTTGTTTGTACTTTGTAACTTAAATTATGTGGTTGTACTATGTACATAGATAGATATGCCTATAGGGTACATACCTACCTACATACACTTGGACCTTGTATTTTTTCTTTGGTGTTTGATAGTTTAGTGTGAAGAGACTTGTGACTATAAATAGCTATGCACAGATACATAATCCCGATAGCAATACCAAAACCAAAACTTCCAAATACAACTAAGCTTTTTAGAGTGTGTATAGCACTGTACTATAATCAGTGAAGGAAATAAAAAAAACGAAAGGTGAAAATTGCCCGAGTGTCCAATCTATACGATCTGACATGACAAGACTCGGAGGCTAATTTGAACATGTCCGAGTGCACGAGGCTCGCGAGCAGAATTCTTAATTAGAAACATGGTCCACCATTCAGCTTACATTGTACGAGTATCATCCTCTAAATACTCTTGTACTCCATATATTTTATTATACTTTTGCCATCCGAAACATACTTTCTACACTCAGGCACTCTTCCACTGGAGGTGGCAATGAAACGTTTAAAAATGATTCTTTGTATACAGTGCAGTTGGCTTCATTACAGGCAGAGCAGAGGAAAGTGAGAAAGAAGTACAGATTTCATTTCCTGTGTAGGAAGGTACCTAATTTTTCTTGTCATAAATGATGCTTATAAAATCCTACGTACTATGTAGATTCTATTATTAGTAAGCTAGCTTATGCTACACCAACACCAATAATCTTCATTATAAAGTGTAATAAAATGGATAAGTCTATCTACAATTTGTACTTACAACATGTCACAGGACTTAAGTACTATCTACATCATACATATTATGTATTGGTGACGATCTCGCCTCAGTAAGAACGAGAATTTTTTCCCTTACAGCTTAAGTTTCTTCTTACTGCTAGATTTGTAAGACGTTACGTACTACGTTAATTCCTTATTCATAATGTGTATAGTCGTACAAAAATCTACATCTATGCTTATTATAGAATTAGTAAAAATTATCAAGATAGTTTTTAGAAATCAAAAGTTAAAAGCATTTCCCATTTTGTCCCGATATAGTTAGACACATTTATGGATACAAGTTCAAATTAATCCGAAATGATCCTAAATTAATCTTAAATTAAATGAACAAAAAAACCTTGAATAAAGTTTTTTTCAATGATTCCCATATGATGATTTCATCGTGGAAAAAAAAATTGAGAGTTTAGTTTCCCTCGAACAATAAGACGTGACATAGGAATAGGTTCTGTGCTCATTTGTACTGTGTAGGTAGGTACATACCGTTCAGTTTGATTCTAACTTGGAGAGATTTTGTGGCTTTATGGTCCAAGACCACCGTGACTTAATTTGATTTAAAGGCGTACTAAATTCACCGGAGGGAACCAACAACTAATGGCTACGCTTGACCACTACTACCAACTATCTGTACCACGAAACTACCATCAGCTTGTGTAGACTTCTCCCGCACCGGGACGAAGTAATTCACAGTCAAAGAGTAAAACATGCATTCATTTCATTTCCATTCCCAGTCACTAACTAGTCACTTAAGAAGCTCAAATCACGCAGGCCTACCCAGACTTCAAACTTTCGGAGTTGTAATGTACATCTATTAGATCACAAATAAAAATTAAAAGACAACACCAACAAAAACTTACCGTGCATACTTTAGCTGTAGAACAGTGCAGTGTATAGTGGTAGGTCCTTATATTTAAAAAAATATATCCATGTTAAATTCATTTCAACTTCTTCATTACGCCAGCCATGAATGAGTGGCTCCGACGAAAAGAACAAACAAGAAGGAACCTTGATGCTACTGAATAAATAAATAACTGTTTTTCTCCTAATTCATTTTCCTTCTCCCCAAATCATGCCATGATGTGATGCCAGCAACCTCCAACCCACACAGATCCAAATCCACTCAATTTCAATTCAAGAGGCAGATTCACTGGCACAATGCAATGGTCCTGGCACTGCACTGACTGAAAGAATGAACCCAAAACTATTAAACTCAAAATCCAAAATCAAAACCCACCATGTTTACCTGTTCACGGAGAGGTTCAAGGAAGACTGAAGGAAGTAGAATAATTACTATGCAAGTAAGCATCCCAGCATAGTTAATTTTACAAATCGCAATCGTGTTTCTCAAGCCAAGTACTCACAACGAACGATGGAGGAAAGAGAGGGATAAACCTAAATCGTGTTAATAATAAAAAGATTTTCTCTCTCCAAGAATCTCCCTTGCTATACAGTACAGAGGAAGATAATATTATGTAGGTTCTTCATCTGCACGCCACCCCACCAAAGAGAGATCACTAAAGGTGTCTTGAAGTCACAAAAAAAAATGTACATGAGAAAATGTGCCTGGTTCTATTAGAGCGCGAACTCGTCCCGTCCATGTAAAATTGTAATGTGAAACAAGTCATGTAAACAATATACAGCTACGATCATAAGCACCTATACATTAATTCCTCAACTATTATCAGTATATAACAGTTTGTTTTGTGCTCTGCATGATGATGCTGTTTATTAATTAATGAGTCAAGATGAACTACCTGCCTGAGTTGATTTTCCGCCCGGGCTTATAACTTACCTTCGCTTCGTAGCTACATAGGTAGATTTCACTGAACTGAGATGCTTGGGCAAACAGACAGACAGACGGAGAGATAGACAGACAGACCACCATCACATAGACGGACGGTATTATATGGAGATCAAAATATGAAAATTTTAATGCCTAATACGTGGCTGCCTTTGACTTCAACTCGTACGTAGGTACCTTTTTAGCTTTTTATTTCCTAAATGATTGAAAGTAGCTTACAGGAGAAATGAAACTAAACGTATCCAATCCACTCTTCAGATTCTACTTCTGCTTACTGGTACTGGCGGTAGTGGTTACCGTATCAGTATTTGAACATTATTTGGTCTAGTTCTTGTCTGTCCGGATTCTATGTGAAATCAAACTACTAATATTACTACTACACACACAGGGCACGGTAATCAAGTTGAGTCTTTTGACTCGGTCTTGAGTGAGTGTCCAGCCTGGTGGTCCAAAATTCATTTTTTCCCTCCTGTTTTTGAAACACTTTAAAATGGTGGGTACAACACTTTACTGTAGAGCTTGAGAGGGACCAGAGCTAAGTAATCAGATAATTTTACAGGGATACATAAACTGTTGTTAAGTTGATTGGATGAGGACGTCCACGAGAGCTACATATGTAACAATTATTATGTGAGTCACTACTTCTGTTCCGTTAACGTCATTATCATCATCACTCCGTAAAATATTGCTCCGTTTTTTTTATTCCAATCTTCATTTGAATATGTATTCAAATATTTAAGTTGAGACGATCTCATATGGTTAGATTTATAGCATTTCCTGTCAAATTATTGAAGAAGAAAAAAAAATGAAAAAACTTCTACCCACATGGCAGGCCATGGCATGGCAGGGCACACATTTCTTTTAAAAAATCATCATGTTAGTTATCATATAAAATATAGTGGGGTAGAAAGCCAGCTTCTTGAACTCCGACTTCGGTAGTTGAAGTCTGTACTGCCTTCAATTCTATTCTGTCTTATGTATGTAGTACCTATACTGGCTCTGCGACTGGGAGGCTCATTCCGTAAGCAGTCCGCAGTTCACAAACTTTTACTTTGATCCAACTCAATCCGATTCAACCCTTGGCTTAGCTTTGCTGTGCATCATACTCATGAGAATGTGGGCTCTCAAACATAGGTGAACGTAATTTGTGCAGTAAATGCTGTTCATCTTCACATGTACAGCAGCTTCCTCACTGACTAATTACTACTGAACGAAACAACGTAGGGTGTCACACTAAAGATTTATTACACTCGACGCAGTTACATTTTCAGATTTTCAGATACCTTTAGTTACTACATGTACATAGGTAGACCTCACAATGTAAGGCGGAGATATAGTTATAGACATTAAATCTGTAAGAGTTAACAGTAGCCACAATTTAACTACTGAAGTACAGAATTCCATTTATTAAGAATTTCATACATCTCACACTGTAAGACCATTCCAGTAGAAAACCCATTTATACGTAGTTACATGTGAACAAATTACTGGGAAAGAAATTACGAGTCACAAAAGTTTCTAATGGTATTTATTAGCACCATGTATTTTCTCATTTTTATTTTGCACTATTACATTTCTGACCTTTTCCTTCGTCTTTATTTCTTTATCCGTATTAGTGGAAACACTAGTTCAATTATTTTCAATTTAAAATTCCTATTCAGGAACCTCTACGATACAAGGGGAGATAATAGAGTAATAAAATATGTAAATATGTAACTACCTACCCATGGTATGACATTACGCCGAGGCAGGAATGTCTTGTAGGAATCTGCATTTCTTTTTACTTCTGTAGAATTTATTGTAATGATGATGATGATCGTAAATTGCAACTCTCCTGACGGGAAGCGTATAATCAGGGCCATAGTCAGTTCCCTTGAGTCGATCTAATAAGATGAATTAGCTTTAATACTTTTCAATGAAGACATAAAATTACACTTAACATTCGCAATAAAGAAAACATTTATGCGGTCAATCCTCGTTCTCAGTCGGACCAAGTGAAAAAGGAGGTAGAGGAAGAAAAAAAGTGCAGAAGTGACTACTTCATAAACTAAATACACGATGACTGAGGCTCTGCATTTGAATTCTGCATGTGGATGTACGTCATGGATGTGAGTGCATGGAATCTACAAAGTGTCGGGTGGTGTGGTGTGGTTTAGTAATTATGCTGTGTAGGTAGGTGATGTCCAATGCTAATTGGAAGCACATTGAGCAGCTCATCGACTCCTTGACATACGTGTGAAATGTACACAATTAAAACTTTTGAATAGTGTCGGCTTTAAAACAAAACAAAAAATGGAAGATGCATACATCATCATCCATCATACATCTATAATGCGAGCAATGAACTGATCTAAATTATAGTAGACAGTCATTATTGTTACTGACGGACACATGTTTTCACTGTTTTCAGATCGTTTGAGCTTAGATATACTATATTATCATAGCTATTATAGATATACTGTTAGATATAGGGAAGCTGCATCCCGTATGTAGCTTCTCTGCATTATATATCTTCAATTCTGCAAAAACACGTAAATAACATCGAAATTTGAAATGCTTTTCACGATACGATCGAGATTCATCTCATAATCGTGAATAAACGTTGTTTATAGGTAGCACTTTAATTTGATGCACGTCCATGTACATCTACGGCACTTTGGCCATATTATATGTGCATATAGCTGAGGCTCTTGCTATGAATTTAAACGGGTAAAAAAATCTTGGCAATATATTATGCCACTACAACCTCATCGAAGTTTTGCGCCTGAAGTATTGATAAACTGCGCTCTATCTTAGCCCGACCATTAATTTCTCTAGTCAAAGCAGCAAAACTATCTGTTCTGTTATGTTGATGAATGTAGCAGTCTAGGGCTGAAGGAGCTACAGAAGCAATTTCTGCTATCTGCACAGAGTATTTAGGTCCCTGTGCATACTTTGAACCAAGACGGTGCGGTGGGATCAGTGCTGTGTTTGGATGATATAAGAATAATTATTGAGAAATTCTGACATTGTTTAAAAATTTAACCCCGTCGCATACTTGTTACTTATGTGTCTACATTGTATTTTTTATTATTGTATAAGAAGAGCAAGAAAATAATGGAAATGGTGAAATGCTAATCTATTGTGAATAAAGACTCCTTGAAAGGCTTATCCATACAGATAGTTTATGCCTGCCCAGAAATACGTATCGTCGGTGAAGACTCATTGTGGCGTCAGTCCAGCCTCCAATTTAAAAGGAATAATTTTGACACAAGTCCCAACAATCAATATTTTTGTGTGCTTATAAAGTGTCAATTTCTTTTTTAAACTTTTTTTAAAAGTAGCAAAACTGTTATTTGTACTTTTCAAAAACAGGAAAATTGCTAATTACACTTATAAAAAAAGGGTAAAAATGGTTGATTGTTGGTGCTTGCGTCATTATTACGCACAATGCTTCTTCAGCGACGATGTCTGTAGTTATTTCCCATTCAAAAGAGGAATGGAAACGGGAAAGATAGAAAAGAGAATAGAAGCTTGGATGGTTTAAGGTTATGATGATGATGTGTGTAGTCGGTGGACGTTTAAACTTTAAACTGATCTGGTTTTTGCATTTTAAATCGTACTTGAAGGAGTATGAAAGATGACTGCGATAATATAATAACCAAACACCAAACGCATACCATACTCGAAGATACGGGTCTCGGCCGTCTGCCTACTACACACACTATTGTTGGAGTTTTACTGTTCTACGTTTAGCGATAAGGATTGCCTTGTGTTGTGTGATTACTGGACGGGACGTGCCGAGGCAGAAAAATATAAAATATTAGATCATGATGCCCCTTCCCTCTTTGTAGTGATGACTATATAAGAATCATATGATTTAGTTTATGAGACATTTCATCGATTTTTGCACTCCACATGCATAGAAATCACCTCATTAGATTCAAAACAATATCAGTTCCACTATCGTATACTGCATCAGAAGTACTTACGTAGTAGTGGAGTGGGACAGACAGAGAGAGATCCCATCCCCATTCCAATAGTGTATGCGTTTAAAGAAATTACATAGTGCATCGTTTTGATTTTGTCTTTATTGCTTTCTGAGCTTTGAATGAAGCAATGCTTTTAGATTTTTATAGGAGGCATGGCATGTATACTTAAGTACTACCTTTACAATTAGATAAAGGAGAGCGTATCAAAAATTTAATTTGCTTGTTTTGATAATTATAATACCATAAACTTTTAAATTTACTTTGAACGTTGGATACATCGGCATTTGACTCACTAATTAATTTATGTAGCACATTGTAATTTCAGGGAAGTCTATGTGCATTGCTTACGGTTATGGCTTATAAAAGTAGGTATGTACTTATTTTATTTTGTCTTGGCATTTGAATTCTTCTGCATTGAGTTGTTCTTCTTCGTGTTCTTCTTACTACTTTCTGAGAAGTTACAATATGTATGTACCTATGCTACTATAACTACCTATTTTAATTTATTTTACGAAGGCATACTTTATACATAAGGTATGTACTTGGCATTTGTGTTCATAATTAATTGTCAAGTATTATTATAGCTTTAACACTGTAGTATCACAGATCTATATTAATCTGCCTCCTTGACATGTAAACATATACAAAAATTTTGAAATTATTACATTTTTGTTCTTGTGTCGTAAACTTTGTAGCTAGCTAATAAGTAGCCTAATACAATTTGATCTTACACTATAGTTAAGTTACAAAAATATTTGGAAGTTTTGAGCGTAAGTATTCTAGGTATATAATTTGTCGATACAAGTATTAACAAACAGTATTGTTAAATATTTAAAAATAATGGTGTTTTTTTGTATTGAGTTGGTTCTGCTCCAGTTTTTACAAACTAAATTAGTCTTTTTTAAATAAATTAATGGAGTTGAAATATCATTAATAGTATTATCATTGTACAATGTATGACACATTTATTTTAGCTAATTAATATTTAATCGATGAGGTCACACAATGCATTAATATAGGATTGAGCCATTTGAAGGCATTCATACTTGGACAATTGTCGATCGGAGCCAAGGCTTGGTAATACTCCTCGAAGTCTCTCAAAAGCGTGATTTAAATTTTCCATCCGTCGCCGTTCACGGGCATTGGCGGCTAGTCTCCTTTTCTGCTTCACCACTGGATTTGCCTGTTGAAAAATAAATTTAATGTAATACATCGCTAAGTGCATAGGTATGTATGTGTATGTACATTTTTCGGTGACTGTATGAACAGTATTGAGGAATTAAATTCATTTGAACTGAGTTTGACTTACATTTTTGGTCAGCCTTTTCTTCCCTTTGGAGATGGCACTTGTACTTGTCTTTGTCGTTTGTCTTTGAGAGGGAAAGCCTCCTTCACTGAATTCGGATTTATCTTGTCCCTGTGAGCTCTCAGCGAAGAGCGGCTGAGAATTTAAACTGTCTGAATCCGCAAAGCTGTCCATGGAATCGACAGAGTTACTCCGTCTTGTGTGTCCTATCGACGAGGACATAATATTGGCGAAATCTGCCTCATGAGGGGTACAAGGAGATATACTAATTGATAGGGAAGATTCCGTTGGAGATGGGATGGAGGGATGCGACAGGACGGAAATGGGACTGGAAGCTGGACTTGAGTTGGGCGTGTGAAAATCATCCGAGAAATCCTCGTTGCCCGCTTTAAAAACATGGTACATGACCATGGGTAAAGTTTCTGCTAACATCTGTGCCGTCGAACTATTAAAACATTGGGAATCCAAGTCCAAGTCTCCTGAGTGGTGCGGCATGCTTTCACATTTGATTGACATTTTGTCTTCTGCTGATAGCTGTATACTAAATGGGAAGGCAGGTATAATGAAGGCCAGTCTTCGCCCTTCAGTAATTATACGAACAGGCAAATATCCAAATATGTAATGTCTTTTTTATTAGGGCTCTTTGCTCACAATGACACCGTAAACTTGTCCCTTAGTTTGTAAAAGGAATCACTGGTCGTGGCCTCAAAGTCGAAAGTCGAAGCACTTTCAAACTTTGGCATTAAAGTTCACTTTAATTACCACAGATTTTGTAAAATATTTCCAAGGTAATAATAACTACCAACTTTGTTAATTTTTCGATTTCCTTGTGAACTGCTGCTCCCGTCACAAACTTGACGTTGTTGCATGAGGGAGCGTAAATCCTTTTTACTTGTTCTAGTTGAACTGTTTATAGTAACTGTTGGGTAAATGATTAGCCAGGAGTGCGTGTATCTGCTTGTGTACGAAAGGACGGACTCGAGATAGGAAATTACAGTGAGGAGGGAAGATGAGCAGTCTAGAGATGTTGAGCGTTCAGTCTCTTTCCGAGCAACTGGATGAAACCTGGACGAGTTTTTACTTTTTAACTTCACTTACTCTAGTTTGGCTGGTTCCTTCCTCCCATCTATTATTATTACGTACGTCCTATGCCTAGGCTCTATGGCTAGCGCTATTACATATCTATGACACTATATGCATATTAAAAACAAAAGTAAGCAAATAACTATTGTTCCCATTCAGGTCGATATATTACAGAGGACCGGGACACACTTATCCGTACATATTTATATAGAGCAGAGCATCATGGTTTTGATTTTTGGTGGAGAGCAGGTAGCCGACTAGCCGTCTTCTTGGTCTCAAGACTTACTGTTAGATTGATAGGCCGAAAGAAGGCTTGAGTAATGTAGCTTAGGGTTTATAGATGGGTACATATAGGCACTACTTCTATCTGTAGAGATAGCCTATACAGATAGTAGGCAGAAGTGCAGTGGTGGGATGCATGGTTTCGGGTCATTTTCATTTCTGCTTTGGGTTTTCTCCTTCCTTTTTTCCTTCAAAGTTTTTTGGGTCTCTTTCTGTTGAGTGTCTGTCCACAGGGAAAAAATTACCTTAGGGCTACTTGAAATTCAAGTGAATCCCTTTGGTTTTCATTTGATCACTTCAATTCGGCCGAAGTGATACGTGCCATCCCATGCCATGCCGTGGTGGTGGTGCCAGGAGAAGATCCTACATAGGTACTATTATGTGTACTTTCATGTAACTCATCATATCTTTTTTGAATTTTCTCTATTTGATCATTCTCTCGTATATTTTTTTCTCCCTTTCAAATCCAAATTATAACATGGATAAAATAAATAAAGCTGAGGAGAGACGCCGTGCACGAGCTACGTGGAAAATAAATACAGGAAAAGCCTACGGAAAGGAATTTTCAAAACAAGACAATTTTATGGATTTTCATTATGGTTTCTTAAATCCTGTATCCTCTGACCAGCACATCCACAGTCAGAAGTAAATATAATAAATTATACACTGTAATTTATTATATTTACCTCTGTATGTGAATGCTCATTGTTATTATTTTGACAGCTTCCACTGTAATTATTGCTTTAGCTTACCGTGAAAGCAATCGATGCAATTTCCTCGTTTCTACCTCCATTATAAAAGTATACATAGAACAAGTACTCTGTTCCAGTTAGCAGTTAAGAGTAACAAGTGGTTATTTTATTATCGTATCGTGTTGGCTCCAAAATCGACTAATTCGACTTTATCGCCTTACGCTAAATTCCTAACAAGCATAGATAAGCCTAAAGGGAGCTTCACATCTTCAAAATGAGTGTCATTTTAAGTTTGCCTATGGCATGGCATGGCCTAGCACGAAGTTTCGAATGGAAGAAAAATTAAAATTCGAAGCAATCCTTGCATGGTGAAAAGTAACACGAAAAAAAACGTTAATGTGACATGAAGTTGCTCATTGTCTCTCGTAGGAGCGTACACGCACGTGCAACTACACACTGATTAAATGTAATATCCAGAAGAAGATCGGAAGATCCAGCGTCCAGTGCGGTGGTGTAGTGGGCATGCATGTATGTTGGTTTGTGGACAGAAAGTGAACGCATTCGTTGGAAGGACTGGAAAAGTTGTTGGAACCATAGGCATCAATCACAGTTAATGGAGTACATGGGACCACCTTTGGGAAAATTAGCCTATCGTTGGCATCTTGAGCAAAATCAGCCATCTCATCTTCTCCTGTCACTTAGACCATTAAGGGAAGCCTTTGCCTTCCTTGTTGTGAGAAGTGAGGACCGGGGACCACAAGATTTACAGTACTGAATTACAAAATCGGGCTGTATTTTCCCTCTGAACACTCTACACACAGAAGTCCAAGTTCCAGTCTCTTAGTTTGTTGTTCCTTATCGATTTATCGACAGCTACACTTCCATGACTTCTACATACATACTAATACACTATGTATGCATCTACTGTTGGTACTACCTACATATAGGTAGGGTCAAGCCAAAGACAATTATTCAATATATGTAAATGCAATGTCTTGATGAGATAAGGACAAGATTTACTAGCTTAACGGAGAGCGTATCAGAAGCACAAGTCAGCCACGACATGCAAGTTACACTTTCCAAATGAATACTAAAAACAATTGATTGATGGATATAGCAAAAATTAAGTGAGGCAATCATGGGGAGAAAAAATTTGAATACATTATTTACAGATCAAAATCGAAAATTGAAATCGGGTTTTAGAGCGATCTTCCCCTTCGATACTGGGGAATACAGACGCTAGTCATTCACATAAATACTAGTCAAACTACAGAAATACATATATGTACGTACTACACAGTTGAGAGACTGAAATGCAGTTCCCGATCGATTTGTAACGTGTGTCAACACGCTCAATTATTCATGTTTTATGCTCCCTGCTCATTATGCAGTAGTTGTAGTAACGATCGCATCATTCTAAGGAAAGAAGAGATACCAGTGCAGTGTACATACGGAGATGAGGGATAATGTGGAACGATTATGTATGCAGTTAAGTCATTATGGCATGCTTACAAATACGAAATACAAAGTAGGTACAAGAACTACTGATCAGAGATATATACTGGTTCAGTTCTTCGAAGGGATTTAAAACAAAAAGTAGAAATGAATTAAAACTTGGTTTGAATTATGTAATTCCCACCCTTTTCATATATATTTTAGTTTTTAATGTTTAGTGGCCATCCTCTGAAGCATGAGAGGGAAATACGAGGGGAAAAAAAAAACTAAAAACGAACCTGTTGACTCTAAACGGTTCATTGTGTCCATGTTTGATGCTAATGATCTTTGCACTCCCCATTTTAATTAGAAAGAGTGTGCGAACATGGTGCATGAGGTGAGTGGGCCAGTTCCTAGTACTTGGAGATAAAACCAAAAAGCCGGCTATCGAAAGATGATTCAGTTTCAGTGTGTGCTCCCTCAAAGTTGAAACCAAAGTCAAGTTCTGGACTGGGTCGGTGTTCCTTACAGAGATCATTCTCATCTGGATGGACAAGAGTTGAAGAAATCACTCCTTTACTGCCACTTCGTATTCCGTCAGTCTCACTTCATTTCTATCTCTGTATCTCTCTGTATCTCTCTCTGTCCCTCTCACTCTCATTTAGATGCCCGATGTCCATGTACATTGATGTAGATGCTGATATACATGGATTGGTCATGTTAAGTAGAGTAGTATTATATAATAAGTTCGGTATAATATACAATGTAGCATGAAGCTATCATATTATCCTCTGCATGTGTGTGTACTTTAGTCGGTTGATAGACAAACAAGTGAAAATAGGTCAAATCCAGTTTTTCTTCCGTCAGACGAGAGGAAATTAGGTCAGCATGAGACGTGAGCTCTCTACATAACCTGAGCTCTTACAAACATGAAAAAAACTTGTAAAAGATCTTCAAGTTCATCGTTCATCAACAAAACTACAAATCAAAACTGAAATCATTATGTAAATGGTTCAACTTGTAATTGTAAAGCATTAGGAAAATAAAAATCATTTTTTCTCCATTTTAAATTAACCTCAGAGCTCATTATTTGGTCCGAGTTTCCAACTCCAACTGGATTCTCAGTTTCAGCTGGACGTCCCTCAACAGTGGAGCAAGAGCAAGAGTTTTACGAGTGGAAAAGCATGGAAATTCAATTTATTTAATTCCAGATTCGATTCATCAGCATTTACAGTGATCCTCCCTTCAGTCCCATACAGATATGTATATGCATTGTGCATTATGCGTGATTGTAATCGTGAGGTGTGAGGACAGTGGTATTTAGGTAGTTTTGGTAATGGCGTGAACTCCTAAGTAACGGGTTTCGGGAGTTTTCCCAATTAACATTTTTGGTGGTTCTAAAACCATTTCTTGGTACTGTGCTTGGGTGTAATGTATGCATCCGAAGGAATTTACTATATTGGAATTCTGTAGACAAACTGTCATGTACCGATACGGCAAAAGTTGGAGAGGTCAGGTCGTCAAACAGAATGTCGATTACGACCAATAAATTGTTCATTTTCATCAGGCTGATCCTGTGATTGTGACTGTTAATACCGTGATTCTCCGATTGCATAATAATTCAGTCTGGTCAAATTTTGTATCTATGCATAGAAAGAGAAAAATATTTGAGCGAAGCTGACTAATCCGAGATTTGCGGTATACATGGACGGTGCGTACATATTTTGATCAAGTACGTACACTAACGACTTTTTTTCCGTTTCCTAACGCCAATCCATGTTTGGATTTCATTACTAGGTAGTCATATTAGAAAGTACCTTGCGTGCGAATATGTTCACTTAATAGCTACATACAGCTACTACTAAAGGTGCCTATATGCATAGATACTTCGCTAGTGAATGAAACTTTGACAGCGCTGACTTTATGAATGAACAAAATGAACAGCACATTCCATAATTATTATATTGTGTTTACATTTGTAGTACGTTTGGCAGGAATCCTCGTGGAAATTACAGACCATGGATGGAAATTGTCTTTCAAGCCGTAGACAGCATGTGTCAGTAATATTACATATTGCATGTACCATTAATTTTTATCTGGCATGAAAACTAGTATGATTACCTGTTAATTATATTGGTATGGATTAACTTTTTATGCTGGTCCGTCCACACATATATGTAGATATATACTCTTGTTTGGCAACCAAAATAGTACCTTTACCAAATACATAAAAATAAGAGGACACTTTAATTTAAAAGTAAGACCTAAAACAGAAAGTTGCAGAGTGATCGATGACATCATGCTATTTTCTATTTGCATATGTAAATATGCTGTTAGTGATAGTGAAAATGAAAGTGATTAGGAATTTACTTCCACAATTTTCAAAAAGGATGCATTAAATGAGCGGAGGGTTTATTTTAGTTTCCAATAAATATTTTTCATTTTACAACGAAAATAATTTAAAATTTTGAGAAAGGGGTCCAGATAATACATTATATTCACAGCATATGGGTCATATGGTTGGGAAATTAATATCCGTATTGGACTCCGAATCCGTTGAAGGTGAGGTGGGCAACTTGGGGAACGGCGCTGTAGGCGACTCCCAAAAGGCTTCCTGGGGCAGCGACGGCCTTGGCAACTGGGGCAGCATAGGCAACTGGAGCAGCGGCGGCGTAGGCAGGAGCAGCGTAGGCAGCTGGGGCATAGGCGGCTGGGGCGGCATAGGCGGCTGGAGCATAGGCGGGTTGGGCAGCATAGGCGACTGGAGAAACTCCGACGGCGACAGCTGGGTTGGTCACACGGGTATCGTGCTTGCGGACGCTGGAGAAAGCGGAGTCAACAGCCTATGCAGAAAACAACATTCAATTTAATATTTTTCCATTTAAGGAAATCTTAGGCACATTTTGCCCGAAATCCCTTCATTGACCATAGAATTGGCCTCGGCGTTACCTTGGATTGGTGAGAGACGGTGCTGAGTCCACCGAATCCCAAACCACGGATGGTTTGCTCGGATTGGGCACCAACGTGTTGGTCAACGTAGGCAACGCCAGCTTGAGCGGCGGCAACCAAAGCGAAAAGAGCAAGAGCCTAAAAATAAAATAGAAATCAAATTCTGTGAAATTGAAACCTGAATTTTTATCCACTGAACCAATAAAAATGTGTCAAATTTTCAACTTCGATGTTATTTTTTTTGCAAGTCCTAGTATACCTTAGTGAACATGTTGAAGATTGAGTTTTGGAAGATCCGAAAACGGAAAGAGAAGATTTGAGAGAAGAGGAACAAGTTGTTACTTGGAGGAGAACTGAGGAATGAATTGATACTTTAACGACGGCTCAGTGTGGTTTTTATAGCAGGTCAGAAGGGCGTAGCAATGCAATAATCCAATAATCGAACTGAACGACAACAATGTTTGACTTAACCTTATGCATTTATTATTGGCTTGGCTTATGGCTATCCCTCACTACTGACTCTCCGTCGCTCTCCCATGACTTACCTTCCCTATTCCATTCATTCTCCATCCCCATCATATGTATTTACATGAAGCGTAACCCTGATTAATAAACTATCATTAGATTAATCGTAAGCGGATCAGTAAAGAAATGTCCGTTACAATATAAGCGAACAGCAAAGTATTTATATGAGTCACTTTATTATTAATAATTGTATAAATTACAAATTAACCAAGTTGGCAATCTAACCGCATCTACACATTACGTTTCCCTTTCACTTCTTTTCTGCAGTCGAGCCATGTATGTACATACCGCACATTACACTGCAGTAGTGGTCAATAACACTAGACATATGTGCACTTAAAAACAACAGACACATGCCAGACAAACCTGCAATTTCCCACGCAGAGATTTAATTGCAATTTTGCTCATAGTCCTTATTGATATTGAATTTGATGGACAAAAAAGGAGTACGCTGTGTACATAATGATCTGTACTACGTTTGTATTCATTTCAACCGTGATATACAGTGTTGGAAACCATCGATTCTCTTAACATTGCTAATCGTCCTGAATGGATAGCTTAAAAGTGAACTTAAGGCAAATTGTAGCAATACTTTTCTTTGAATGAGGTTCGTTGGTTTTTACTTGGATTTCCGTAGTCAGTCCAATTACAACTTCGATTCAAGTAAACATTATTTTCGCACATGAACTTGGGTCTGTTACATCAACTACATGGAAATCACAGGCGGTAATTAAGATAATTTGCTATTATTTACAAAAAAAAGACTGTTACGCAAATAATTTTCTTAAAAAACAAACAATATAATATAAATGTCCTGCAAGTTTTGCTCACTGGAATAAAACTCTTAATGAACCGCACGTGCAATAGATACGCATGAATTTACAGATATTTTACGTACCTAAGTGCAGTGCACTGCTAATTATGATGGACTGTTTCTGTTGGTAAACAGTGTAAATGCCTCTTTTTCCCATTTTTTGTTTTGAGGCTACTACACAATTCCGATGAGGTTGGAATCACACATCAAATTCGACCTCCAAGTAAATTAGCGTAGACATAGACAATCACCGCATACATTGTAATCCACTAATTCATATTTACAATTAACTGGTTTTTCGATGAACTTTTCTACTCCATGTTATATGCATACCAAAAAGCTAATGAGTAGTATCAAATAAACGATACTACAGGCAAACTCACAGAATATCTGCATGCATAGATCCGATGGCTTATTGCTACTGCTGCCATTGTCCATGTCATCAGATCCGTTATTAAGAGTAATGTCAGCAATTCGGCAATCGTCAAGTTTACAATCATCCAAGGACGTCGAAGGAGTAAAAGATGGTTACGCTTATCGGCTCAATACAGACAGTTTCTCTGACAAATTATCTGTCGTTGAACATACGCATATCCAATTTTAGTAGATGACGCTTATTAGACTTCAAGTATACTGTTTACTGTGTAAACTCATTGTAAATCTTCCTTATTTTGAGTTACTTGAGGACACGGCTGTGTACGGGTAAACTTATGTATATTTCGATTGTATTAATTTATTTATGAAACAGCACAAACATTGGATTCGTTTTTTATCTAGTAATTAATCGTAATGAACTTACGCAAGAAATACCAATCGGTATGCACAAACCAACACTACGTGGGTAATGTGTGTAAAAGTGCTGCATAGGTTACCTAGATACGCACTTAAAATGAAACAGCATTTGAAAACTTGCAATGGGCAATGAATGCCTAAATTGACTGAACTTATTGCGTAACAAAAATGTATTAGTGGTTATATAGATACAGTGTCTTTTAATGAATACATACATACACTTTTGTCATGGGATGGGAAATTAAATGTCAAGAGTTCGTAGGCACGTACTTTGATAGTTGACAGTTGATGGTAATTTGAAACCAGGCCTCTGGGTAGAGGGTTTTCATTGTTGTGCTCCCTGGGAGCTAGCCTTATGGAGCAGGCAATATGAATAAGAATGCAACTGCAGTTTATTTAACACTACCACCTACCATGAATGAGACATGCACAGTGCTTACAAAGTACAACTGGTCATGAATTCAAACCGTAAGTAATAGTACACCTTCCTACGGTAAGCGTTTGATTTGGCTATCTCTGTAATTACAGCGCAACCATTATTCCTTTCAATCACTACGAATATGAAAAATAAATAAAATACGATAACAATCAAAGTTTGATAGCTTCCATCGCATCGATACTCTAATAATTTTGCCAAAATGATCCTACGACTTCGATACAACAATAATTAATTATTTATATACAAGCATTGCCCAGAAGGAAAGAATTGGCTACAAATAATCGTTGACTATTAAGAAATACGCACATAATAAAGATCCGAGTGGTTTATTACAATTAAAATGTATTCATGGAGAATGTCACTTTCAAAAGTACCTTTCCTGTGAATTACTTAGGTAGGTACTCCTTAAGCAACCCTAAAGTAAATAATATGCATAATGCGTGGTGCTAGTAATCAGCATGATAGCTTAATAACCAATTGATAGTTTCGAGAGCCAAGCCACAAGCAAGCAAGGCAAGTATTGCTTGTTTTTGAACCTTATAAGCCCATAATTTTATCATTATCACCGAGAATTAAGAACTGATTATGTATTTTTGAATTGACACAGTTCTCTTTTATTGGCATGGCGTAGTCTATGATTTAAATTAGATTCCATAATAATTATCGAGCATTCCATTGACCAAACAAACATAAGTACTATTGATTTCCATTCAAAAGGCAGTGACACCCGTTGCATAATAAATTGCATTATACAATTGGCAATGAAAAAAATGAAATTAAGTACCGGTCAGTCTTCAGCACAATGCACTACTGTGAGGATGTAAGAACTAGAGCAGACGCAGTGCTTTAGTCTACAAGTTTCCACTGTTTGTCGTATACATGTATGTACCTCTCTTCAATCTACCATTCACTTTGGCAATTGATGCAACGAACAAACATTAATATTTAATGCTAGATCAGTAGATCAGTAATCTGGGAGCTGCGCTACACTAGTAATAATTATATGCTATGCAAAAAGAAGCACTGAGGCAATCTAATGAGTAGTAATAATAATCCCAATTTGCTCTATACGGTACTACATTTCATTAATGATAGTGAAAAGCATTCAAGAGATTGCAGTTCTGCCATTTTAGCATGACACAATAGGCAAAATAATGTTAGAAATTTTTACAAAGAGTTTTTCGAAATATGCTACTTTGGAAAAATTATGTTTAAAGAGCGCTTTTATTTAAAAATAGTAGTTTAAAAATTGCTTGTTAATAAATATTTTAAAAAGTTTCGTAAGATGCAAAATATTTAAAACTACTAACAGAAAAGTGGGAATCGACTAGAAAAGTTTTTGAAAAGTTCCGAACCGTAACGCTTCTTATTAAACCCAATCATTCAATAACAGATTAACTTAAACGAGTATGTTTGTACATGTATTTAGAACAACTTTTTGCATCTGGTGCATATGCATTTGACAAATTGTCGGCATTGCTAGGTGTTGGATTGATGTGTGCAGGCAAAGTGAGCTCAACTTATCTTGTATGACATCTTGATTTAAATTTTACGTGGCAGTCATTACCACTACAGCGTACATACCTTATTTTATACGTATAGGTATGCCGTACTTGGGTGTGCAAAAGAGTAATGCTAATCGTAAAAACAACTGTAATGTGAAATGCTATACTACTATGCACTTGAGAACTACCTACAAGGCTTACCTGTGCAGCCAGTCCATGCATTTGTTGGCTTCATACAATAGTTAAGCCAGCAATCAGGAGAACGCATCAATGATTGCTTAAACGAACTTGGTCCTGCGTTCGATTTCGATTCTTATTAAACTTCTCATTCTCACTCACTGTTGTTCAGTCTAGCCTAGCTGTACATAGCTACAATGCCGTACTATACGACAAGCGTTGTTTGGTGTTAATCGCCTGCTATTGACGAGGTTGGCATCCCGCTGATTTTTATTGGGGATTCATTTGCATACTGATAATGCCTTCCTTTCAGTCTCTGGTTGTTGTTGCGTGTGCATTGTGCACAAAATGTTTGAAAATAAGGATCAATGATTACAACGATAAAAGTCATTTTCATGTGTAAAATCTATTAATACATTTTTATTCGGCAAGCTTTGTCTTACTGCATTTGAATGTGTAGCCGTTTCATTCAGACATCAATAATCAACGATAATGATGATCGGATGGAGGACAAATTGGAAGGTGAATTTTAAGAGTCAGTAATTGACACGAGTCCATTCCCTACACGTTTCATTGAGCAAAACTGACCCAGCGGTGATTTAATATTCATATCAGGGACGGAGGCAACATTTTATTAGTGTACAATTAATCAAGTATAATGCTTTATAATGAGTGCTTGCATAAAGCTTATTATATAACCATTATTATATTTAATATACATAAATAGAATTGTTAATCATTTCAAATGCTGAAAATTTCTTTAAAATCGTTATGCTAAATGGCATTTCGAACAATCATAAAATAGGCACTACCTTTATTTATTTTCAGGAGATACGGTAGTAATTATAGCAGGCTACTTCTTTTCCTTATATTTGATTCCCTTGAAGATGGGTGCAGATCACGAACCGAAAGGTTGGAACAAATGAGCCATCATAATTTTGTAATGAAAAGTATTATTAACTATACTATTTTGCTAGCATTTTACAGGCCTCATTCCTTTTATAAATGAAATTTCTAATGTATACGTACGCTTTTAAAATGTTTGGAACACGGTACTTTCAAACGAAAGTGAATATATTATATAATATGTAAAACTAACGAAGGGCTATGGCCATTCACCAAAATATACTTGTGGTGTGATGCTAAAGATATAAACTGAGTAGCAGCAATACACGAAAGGCAAAAATGAGCTATTATTACGCAACTATTGTAGAAAGTGTAGAATTCATGATCAGTCGTGAGCAGTCTGTGTACAGTGCTTCGCTGCAACGATGGGCGAGGGGATGGGTGCAGCCAAATTAGACGACAAGTTCAGGTTTAATTGCATACACATTTCTATTTCCATGTAATCTGTACAATCTCTACTATTCTCTACATAATTAGACGACCTAATAAATAAGAAGTAGTTAGTAGGTATATTATTATCGTCTACAGTATATAGCCTATAGCCGTATGGTAATTGCACATACTTATCTGCTATGTCTCCATAGAAGTGTCTTACTAATATGTATTATGTATCAATCGAAACTAATAAAGGTACAAAATATTGTAAGGTTTCCTCATTTTTCATTTCATCTCTACTTGTATGATGCAATTTTGAAACAAGCTTGCCATATAGAAATCAAGATTATTGACCAAAAGAGCAATATAATATACGTATGTAATCAAGCTTTTGCTTTGGTCTAATGATTGACTCTAAGATTTACAAAAATCACTTGAAACTTTGAATGCACAAATTTCTAATTTTTTTAAAGCACAAAACAAATATTTTTAAAACCCACTCAATTGTGTATGTAAGTGTGTACTTGTACTTACGATTAGTAGTTAACTTAAGTATTTATTTTAATAATTAAATCTACAATACTGTGCTCGAAAAATGCTGACAGGGAAACTAGCAACTGGGCACTGGGATGCCTGAATCATAGTCACTATTGTATTTGGTTGTGAGTTGTGAAGCAGCCGTAGACAGGTAAATTAGAAAAATGCTCCCTAAAAAAACTCGAACTATTAGCTCTTAGCTCCTGGACCTTCTTGATTGCATGGTACGGGAAACAATGCAATGGTTATAGAACTGCTAGGAGCTATGCCTAACGTTCATGCATTTGAATGTGCAAATTAACATAGGGCAATTATAATTTTTGCACAAAGCCCATTGCACTGCCATGCTAGCTATAGATACATAATGATCTGTACATCTGTAAACGTGGGGTCCCTAGCTGTAAAGTAACTACCTAGTTGCAAATACTTTGGTGGCGTCGCAATTACTTTGTTCAAGTCTGGATTCTTTCGCCACTACGAACCTCTAAAAATTTTCAAGAAAAAATCCCAAACCTGGTTCCATCGCTTATAACTTATATCTATGTACATTCAATAATGCAGTGCGCAGTGGTGCGCTGAGACTCGTTATTATGACCAATTATACAACATTGTGTTTATCCACGTATAAGGTTGCTATTATTACTGGTCGAACACATAATTATTCTTGTGTAGCTAGGCAAGTGGATGGTAAGTTGTTTCATTTGTGAGTTACACTTGGGTTGCTGGACTGTGGGTCAGGATTATTAATGAAATACAAATAATTATTTCATTTAGTAGGATTTGTTTGGTGGAATTAATTTACCTCCCAGGATTCTTTTATGTCGGAGACATCTTAGGAGTTGTACTTGAAACTTTCCATGTTTACAATGAGTAGAAATGCCTACACTCTGCCTTCTCCTTCCACATAGTTGACCCCTTAATATGGCTTGATGACTACTGCGGCTGCACGGTTCCAAGTTGACTCTGCCTTTTAGTATGACTAGTAGCTACACTTCTACTAAGACAATCAAATACTGAGCCCCCCGCGAGCAGACCACTTAAAGTAAACGTGGATTGCAATTTTAATAAGTAAATAAAGTATTTTTCGTACCTGGGGCAGATGAAATGATTAAGATTGCTGTAGGTTAATTATGGATGATTTCGTACAAATCAGTCCGTTCCCATTCATACCCTGTACATATAATTCCTATGGATTTCCACATTGAAGATTTCACCTCGAGCCATTCATAGTTTTACATATTAAAATCTGGTCTATGCTCCGGAAATGATTTATCAGTCCACATCTCCCTCACCGTTTAGTCTACCTTGCTCCCAGTGCAGTGCAGAGTGCATAATTATAGTGATGATGGCGGAGCGCGTATTCATGGCTACCCCTTTGCTCTTGCCAGGGATTAGAAATAAATCTATTAAATGCTCCATTTACTCCGTACAATAAATGATTATTATAATAATAAGTCTTAATACTATAAGTAGTACAAATATTTTTCACGGCAGTGAGGCCCGCCAAAGTAGACTCGGCTCACCCACCTTTGTTGTTTGGGCAGTCAAGTGTACAGAGTACAGGAGGCCGCTCATTCAATATTAAATCAAAAGTTTCTCAGCGTATTGTTCAAAGAAAAGTGTCTCATCATGCTGCCTTTTATCCTTATTTTTGTTTTACCGTCTCCTCTGGTCACATATGCTTCTTGAAACGGCGTGAGCGTCTATAACATGTAATAATTGTAAAAGTACGCAGTGTACCGTGTGTTCGGTTCACGCCTGATCAGCTCTCTCGGTCGGCTATTTACAATTAGTTGCCGTAACATGTTGGCAAGTCATTTCTGCGTCCCACAACACGGAGAGAGCAGGTAATTTGTTCGTCGCAGCCGCCAATACTCCTTTGCCGGATTTGTGCCTGTCAAATATTAATAATGTAGTAAATAAAATTGCCGTTAAATGGCCACAAGCTCAGTGGGCACGTCACTTCTGCTTTAACTTTTAGCCAAATAATCCTACTAGCCGTACTAGGTCTATAAGAAGCATCTCTCTGTATATGCACTTCTAGGAACAAGACAGACCCTCGTCGAATCCTTTTCCTTCTGTGACCCATCACCGTGTGTTAAACTTACACGTAGAATACCATGTTTAGTGTGTAGACTAGCAATTATTACACTTTCCAGTCTTTATACAGCACACTTGTGTAATAAAGGGACATTTTGAATATTACGGCAGATTTTTGTGCATGTAGATTTGATACATAATTTGAAGTTGTTTTAAGACTTCCGCATAAATCTTTTCGTCTTTTAAAGAGCACAATAAGACGATGGCAGGCCCGTTCGTGCTAAAAGCAAAATGTTTTATTAATTGCGGATATATCGTACTTTCTTTTAAGGTTTTGTAAATACATTAATATCAATGAGTTAAAGGCGTTTTGTATTTTGTGAGAACGTAAATATTGCTTTTATCACTCTTTGGGAATGTAGGGGAGCAATATTTTGAGTTTTTGAGCACTTGTAAATGCAATTTTTCGACTATGTACTTATAACATTTGCAAGCCCCTAAACCCAAGCAGAGCAACCAATCTACGTGTACGCAGAATACAATACAAAAGCCCTGTGCCCAACTAATTCTAATATGTTGATTGTTGGATCCCTGCAAATATCGAAGATTCATAGGAGGTAGGTACTTAAAATCCATGGCCTACGGAGAGGAGAGAAGTAACTCGTTCCAGTTGTTCTCCAGTTGTGTCCATCTTACTTAAAGTCGAAAGCAACCTGTAGATATCTGCTGCGCATATATCCACCCAGAATAAAAACGACTGAAACAAAAGCGCACTCAAATTTACAGGGCATTGATCCTCCATTTTCCATGTTTCATCAGCCTAGTAGTTTTTCTTAGCCTTTTTGCTTCCCCATCCTTTTGACTTTTTACAACTTTAATTCTAAAGCTTCTTCAAACAGTCGTTTCAATGTGTGGCTGACGGGAAAGGTGAATTGATTTTGAAAACCTGAAGATAATATATTACTTTTCCATGACGGTGCGGTGTGCTGCCGAACGTTTAATTGTTTGCAAGACTACTATTTACTATATGATAGAAAACAATATGGAATGACAGGTGCCTTCGCCGTGGACTTTATGTAAATATGATTTGCATGCACATTGCAAGGGTCTGGATAGCAAAACCCTAGAAAATCAACAACAGGCGGTCAATACAGCAAAAAAAGCTTAACACTACCACATTTTCCATTCTTTTACATAAGCCTCGAATACTCATAATATTTTATTTTCGTTTAATTATAACATAATTTACTACGCAGAAGAGCACATGGATCCGTGGAAGGGCTCCAACTAACTCAACGGCTACAATTACAAAATAATTATGTGTAAGTGGTCCGGGGAATAGTGGATATTATTTAATCAAAGACAATTTCCTTTGAATATTAAGTAGACATTTTCACGTCCGTCCCTTGTATGGAAAGGGAGGTCTCATATATGCGTCAAGAGTGACCGGTCAGTCAGATGAGGTGTTGTGGTAAAGTGCAGAGCATCGAGTCCGATGAAGCTAAATATCGGACACAAAAAAAAACGAAATCAATTGAACGACTTGAAGCATCAATTCTCACTTGAAGAAAGCGAAAGTTGTTATGAATATTAATAAAGTCATATTGAAGGATCTTTATATTGGTAACCGTTGGTTGAGAATTATCAGTACTAGTGAGTGCAACCAAAATCAAATCATGTTTTGTATCTAATTGATCAGACTACGTTCAGCGTAAACGCTAAATACCAGCCAAAGACGAAGCCTTTCGTATACTTGAGTGAGTTCCACTCACAACTTCACATCGATAAAGCGACGTGGGATTGATATCGGGCAGAAATCAACTATTCAAACCAGAAAGTCGGACGCCAAACATCAATTTATTTAATAATACAGGCCACCGCAGCTGAATTAAAATAATACAAACGTATTATTGACTGAGGCTCAAATTCATCATTTACATAAATTCGGCCCTTCCATTTCTTTAGTGTTGGGTTCATTTAGAAAAAAAGGTTATATACAGCTAGCCACGAGCGTATACATCATAAAGATGAAAAAAAAATTAGCTCGTGTATCGACTGTAAAGCTTTAACCCTCACAGTAATTCAATAGAATCGTACATACAGTCAAAGTTTGTTGCTCACGTCTGCTCACTCTGACTAGTGAATCAAAATGTAAAAATGTAAGACACAAATTTATAACTCTATCGACGTAGCTAGGTAATTAAGACATATGTAATCATAACATTGGTAAGCTGCTCTTGTTCTTACAATTTAAATCGAGAAACCTCCCAACCTTTTCAGTGATTGGGAGTTTATTCTTTTTATTATCTGTAGACTGTTTTTTGCGTACTAATCCATTCTATTACCGATTAACTCTGTAACTTAAGATCTGAAAATAGACCTAAAAGCTGTAATGATTTTGAATTGAACTGACCCAAGTTTTTATATATCGACATAAAAAATATCAGCTACTAGCAGCTAGCAACAACGTAATGACAGGCCCACAGCGCAAGCTTGGAGTATAACAAATATTATAGAAATAAAGCATTATGACTGTATAACAATAATTCTGACAACGACTATTACATGCTCCATAGTTTTATACAAAAGGGGTAAACTTTGTTTGGAAACTTTGAACAATAGCTTTGAAAAGAAATCTTTCTAAGAGAAAAAATAAAAAGATAGAGAAGCAAGTTTATTTTTTTTAGTTCTTATCTCAGAGCATATGCCAATTATGCTCATTCAGAGATATATGCCCATGTGCGCATAATGATGCGGTGATAAGAGTAGTGATCAGTGATTTGTGATTTCCTTTTTATTATTAATGATATTTCATGTAATTTTATAAGCTTTGGAATTGTTATCGATTTTCCTATCATTCCCATCCCCACAAATCTCCAATAATAGATACGTACAAGTATGGCAGGTCCAAGACTATGGAACACAACCACACTTAATCCCCCTACGATATGTATGATCGTGATCCCTTCGTAGCCCTATGCTACACTACAATATAATCTGTCTACAACCCAGGCGGACGAGCACAAGCACAAGTCAAAAGTCAGGAAATCAAAAAAAAACAATCGAAAGGTTTAAACACTTAAAGTAAATCATCAAAATAATTGAAAGTGTAGATAATGGCTCCGTAAAAAATCAGAATGAGGGAACGCGGTAGCTGAAGTCAAGTCAATTCAATTCAAGTCCCTCCGAATTCTATTTGTAGAACATGGAGTGTAAGTATCCCCTCAATAGACTGTATATCCGTGTAACCTGTCCGCGTCTGCCTTTTCACCTTAATGGTTCAATCTGGTAAAAATAAGAAAATGGTTTTAAGTTTCCTTCAATGTCGGTGTGTCATTCATCCATTAGAACAATTGAGTTTGATTCAATCAAAGGTAGCCTGAAATAATCTCGACGGTCATCGCACAGACCTTCCCCCGTCTTTCTTATACCACCACCACCAATTCTATTTTCTTTTCTTCTGCAATCTTTCAATGTTTTCATTCACTTTTACCTTTGTATATATGTAAAGTCTTGAGTCCAACTTTCAATCATTGGATAAACTAAGTAATAATGTAATTGTAAAATTATTCCAGTACAAAAAAGTTGGTGAAGATCTGTAGGTACTCACAAAAAAAACATCATTTTTCGGGTCCATTTCTCTTATGAATTTAAGTTTTTTCTTCAGACACTGGCGTGTACGTATCCCAACATTATTAAAGGCATAGAGAAAGAGATACTATAGAAGTGAATCTACGGTTGAGCCATTTCAATGCAGTGCAATGGTATTGGTAAGGTAATGGGAGAGGTAATTGAAAAAGACTGAGGTAGGAACCGATTGAAAAAAAAATAACTCGAATTAACATTTTCGTCGATCTGTATTAGAATATGTGGAGCTTATTTCGTCATATGGGGATGGTGGACAAAGGTATATATCTAAAGTAAAGTCATATATGTACGTACCGATAGCATAGTATGGTCAGGTCTTCGAAGTATTCATTGAAAAGGGTCCAGCACAGAAATAATGCGTATAGACAATAGAAGATAGTATCCATCCATCCATCCATCTATCCATTGGAGTAACCACTAGCAAAGTACAAAAAGAATAAGGAAGCTATTCTTTTAAAAATAAAGTAAAAAAAAAACAAAAAAAGTTGATACAGACTTCTCTGTGCAGACCATTTATTTAGTCTTGTCGCTTTTTTATCCTCTCAAAGGTTGGCTTTTATGGACAAAATGAACGTTTCCGTGTTACCTTGTTCTTTTTCTTGGGCTTCTGCGTGGGGTCCTTCTAATATTATTATATTCTTCCATCCTTTCCACTTTTCTATAATGTGTTTACTCCAACAGTCTAATATTATGTTCATTGATGGCCACATCTTACGTAAGACAGTCTCTTTCGGTTTGGTGATCTCTCTCAGTCTCTTCAGTCTCTTTGGCTCACCTGACTCAAACGTATTACAATCCAGAGAATCTCTATTTCAATGGATCACCGATGCCGATTGCTCTTGCTCTGTTTTGTGAGATAGGACGTAGGAGCTACTACATTTTGATGGTCTATCTGTATTACTCTAAATTACATAATGACTATCCACACTTTCCTTTTCTTTCTGGGGTGGCCAAGACTCAAGACACTTTATTACCTCAAATTAAAGTTTTTCCATGTAGTCGCCGGTCCGGTACTTTCTGCTTCTGTCGAAATATCTTCCTTCGTGTGTCTACATCACTTATCTAGAAACTACAGAGTCCATAGCGCAGTAGCAACCGCAAGACAAGACATGACAAGACTTTAAAATAATCTTTGTCGACTGCCGACTGACAACTGAAGAGGTGTCCTTCAATAAAATTCACGATTGATTCATTTGTCATTTCATTTCTAATGCAATGAACAAATAAGACATAATACTGTATTTGTAGCGAACGATACAGAAGGCCAGAAGTACCTAGCACGTAGTAGTAATCGGCAAACAGTTAAATACAATAATTAAATCCCATAAAACTAAACTAAGTATTTAAAACAGAACACAAATTAATACTAAACATTTTAATTGAAGATGGACACTTGTTGCTTGTGTACTTTCTTCGCAATCATTGCAATCAAGCGCTAAAAATAGTTTTACCCCATTTCTGCAAAATACTGAAAAACTTCTGAAACTACGACATAAGATATTATTAATTAGTTTTAATTAGTTTTTTTATTATTTTAATAAATTGTTAATTCTGTACACTAAGACTGGTAAATGTAGAACTGCCGAAGCCGAAATCAAATTTTTACGCTATCCTTTTTACTGCGCAAGCGCTGGGTACTAATTTCCCAAGGTTTCTCTATTTGTATTAATTTTTTGTGGGAAGCTATTATTATCTAATGTTTTTTGTGATTAAAGTTTGATATAAATTAAAGGGAAGATTTTAAAATGTCTACATGGAAGAAAAGGGAAGAGACGGCTGGTTTGGATTAATTACTTTTATTATTGTAACAAGTAATATGTTATAGTGATAGTTTGTGCCCAACGAGCACAACGCCTTCAAATTTTTTACACTCCATCCGCATCCCAATAATGCGGTAATGTGAGTGTTAGTTTATGGATTATTCCCTAAAATCCACTTTTAAGTAAAAACAAGAGAACAATTTAGTTTTTTTATCATGTAGGTTGAGCAAACAAATACATAGACGATTATCCCGCACACGGGAACGCAGTAACCGTACCGTGCTCATCTCTTCATGGACCTCCGTCGCTTCTGCTAAGCAAACTATCTTATTTTTTCGGATTCGTTCCATATCCAATGGATAACTATGGGATAATTTGGACATGCTCTCACTTTTGTTTTTCTTCATAGCTCAACTTGATCGTTGTTTGAACACGAAAATCATTGTGGGTAGAAGAAGACAAATCGAACTTGCTATTCTCATACTGGCATATACCTATAGACTGTGAGTATATCATCTTTATGTGTAACCCATACGTAATGCTGCTGGATTTATTTTTGACGTGGGTGTAGCTGCTATATCTATGTATATATCCATATACATCCGCCTTGAACTTGAATACCTAAATATGTACAGGCACTTCAGGAGCGGATGGTAACATCTCCTAAGTTGCGTATCGGAATTGAATTGCGTGATGCTTACACGCAAATTGTTACCATTTGTTTCTTCCCTTCTTGTGAAAAGAGCCGACAGTACATTATGCCCTGTAAAAACAAATATATACACCTAAGAACATGGGACAAAAAATGTAAAAAGTATACGGAAAATAAAGCAATTTACGTAATATACATAGGTAGGTATTTTAGTAAGTTGTACACTGCCTGCATTTCGGTGTGCGGACGTTTTGTATGAGTGAGTATCGCTGCTTGCAGGAACCTTTTCCAAGTTTTCCTGATCTTGGAAGCGTTCAGTATATTTATTTTGCTACAGATTTTTTTGTAAACAAAAAATCATTACCGAATTACAGTTTATTTTCAAATTTAATATTGTTTTTTCCCTTCGTTTGTTACTTTCATTTTCAGTGTGTATTAAGAGTGTTAAAATTTAGTTTTTCTTCACCTACGAAAGATTGTTATGTAAGAAATGCTCTCTCATAATGGAGCATTATGTATGTATTGGTTGCACACCTTACTTCATCTGAAAATTGAAGTTCCGTACTCATTCATTAATAACTGTTTTTTATCCAGGGCCAGGGGTACAACTACAGATGTATTCCACCCTACTGTACCTCTTAAGATTAAGAGATCATTTTGCTTCCTTCTTCCTGTTTAGCTCATTCTCATGGGCTGTACCGATGATATCACCGGACATTAGGCATAACTATAAATTGCATCGGCGTCACTGACTTGCACAGTAATGGAGATAATAGTAAGGGCTCATCGTTTAAAAATCAGTGTAACTTGAGTAATAAAATCAATCAACGTTATTGTTCTTTTGTGCAGTGTACAAGAAGATGGGCCTAGTCATAATCTTAATATACGGGTAGGCAGTTTGAATTTGAAATATTGCACACGGGTATGGACAATAATATACATGGCTATGTATATAGACATGTCTATAGGTAAGTTAAGGTTCGGGATAAAGGAAACCCGAAGCGGTGTGACTTCTCTTGCGGTGTTAATTTTCCGAAGGCACCCTGCAGTGTCTTCACCTTACTAAGTCTTTGAACCTTCAGACTTGAAACTTCAAAGGTAACCTTGCGCCTCATCGATTCATTCTCAAATGAAATACTCATCGGGCCCAGCGTCATCATTTCAAACATATTTAAGTTATCATAATAACACGTTTTTTTCATTGGTACTTCCAGATACACTATTCAGTATTATGGACTTCAAACCCTACACTAAATCTACTGTACAGAAGGTGTCTAGTACTGCCTAGTAGGTATACTGGAGTTTAATTAATAGGAAATGGAAAATATCGTCCTGGAGATAAGGGTTACTGCAGGCACTCTTCTTCCCTTGTAAGTTCACCTTATTTGAGGTATCTTTAGTCTAGTTAGCCTCTACTTGCCTAATATTTCAAAGTACATTGATAATTTGTCAGGTCATTTGAATCTGACATTGTGAGCGGGCCTTCCAAGCTAAACAGATATTGTACCAGAAAAACAGTTTGATGCGGTATCTTTTTCTTAAGTATTTTGGCAACTTTAACGATGTACAATTCCCTGCCTTTACACCGTCACAGTTGTCATTTTCCATTCAACTTTCCTACTAGGAGTAATGGCTTTATTTTTAGAATAATTTTAATTTCAAAGTATTGATTGAAGCACTGCATTATTGATGTAGTATGCGTATGGATTGGAAGTAAAAATCATATTAGGTCAAGCCAATATCAATAAAGCCCTAAATTGGCTTTATACTTTTTACTTAACGCTGTGAAAGTTTGAAATAATTACTACATGCAGCTTCTGAAACAAATGTAAAACGTTTCTTAAATCTCTAAGCACATAATAAAAAAGTAGTAATGTAGCCATTGAACAGGTAAATGAATGAAGACAAACCTTTAAATTGGAGGATTTCTACTTACAATTAGAAGCCGTCCAAGACTGCACAGACAAACCGACAATTCTACTACTTCTGGATTCCTACAAAAAAAAAGGAAAAGAAGCAGGAAAACAAGAAAGGACTGAAAACTTGTAGAATTTCAATAAACGCTGTGAAATCAGAGTAAATTCCTTCCTGTTCTTGAATTTTTTCCCTTAGCATATTAAATTATCTAAACCGTTCTGTATACTGTACACACATACTCGTAGGTAGGTACATTATCAGTACATAGGTGAAAAATGCCATGTAGAAAGAAAGCTTTTACATAATAATATAGGTAGCCTTGTTGGTTGGATGTATGCCTACGTAAGTATTATACAGTCAGTACTACGAATATTGGGAAAGTAAGATTGTAAAGTAGCTAGTAAATGTCATAGAAATGTAGAATGGTTTAACGAACAATTAACTGCGGAGATAGACGATAAGATAGGAAGTCAAGAAAGAGATGTATTCATTATCTATGACCTAAGGAGCCTATTACATTATGTATTCTACAATGTATTCTGTATGACAAGCAACCATTTAAACAACACGGCACTAACAACTACACACAGAACACTGCACCACACTTTCCTCCAGCATATGCCTATGACTTAATAGTAAGATCATCCCGCGGAATGTCGGACTTTAATTCAGACGAGTTTCTCATTGCTCCGAGGCCGAGATTTTCATGGAATTCTCGTAAAATTTCTCTTGACCATTCTATCCTATCCTGCCGATTGATGAGGAACATGTTCTTAATTAAATTTACGTTTATGGGTCAAGCCGCTCCATTTATGCTCCGTATATGCTGGAACATGCAGATAATCAGTTTCGTTAAAAAGTTACTCGAAATACACACATAATTGGTATACCTACTTTACTTATTCAGCCATAATGCTTTCAGGTTCTTCCTGGTAAATCTACTTTAAGCCTATCAAACACTCAAACACTGTTACTGACATGTTATTCAATTATTTTACCTTTTGTCTGTGCAGACTGAAGTTTCATTTAATCCGCCATTATTGGATTCGGAAGTTGGAAGAAATTGTGACCCAATTAGTTTTTATTATGTGTGATGATATTCCTCCGAAGAGCTCAATGAGCCTGTGAATTGAAACATTCTAAGAATCGACCCATTGACATAATTTTATTTCAAATGTTTGTGTCTAAAGCAAAGAGCACCATTTACTACAAACATGCTGCTTGAAGTGAAGTTAAATCAGTATTAGTGATTGAAGTGAGACGATTGCATTTATCAAAGAGAAAGGTCTGCGTCGTATAATTACGCGTAATAAATTGCATTAAATAGCGTTGTTGGTATTAATTTGTGTTTATGATGTTGTGATAAATGCATAATTACAAGATTTCACGGGTAGCATCTGAAGTGTTAATTACAATGTGGGTCGGTCCACTGTACTGCATTCATACATAACTTTTCCTTTCATTTCAAGTTTGACTAGAAATCTGAACGTACGTGAGTCATGCCTTCAGTTTTTGAGCAACTCCAGTAAAACATTGCATACTGCATAGTAGTCAAGTAATCACTACTACTGTATGTCAGCACTATAGCTTGTCCAGTCTAATCGTAGGTAGGTAGGTAAGGTACATAGCTCTCCGTATACAATACCCCAAACACCAAATTCTAAACGCAGCAAGTTCCAATTTATTAAGACACGTTTCATCATCATCGCTCAACCTCATCTTGTCCACTACTCGGCTACAGCTGAACTGCCCACTAGCCATGCTCATGGACCCATGGATTCATGAACTAATGGGCAACAACTGTGATTACACTGGGTATTACTGGGAAGCTAGTTTGTTCAAAAATAATAATAATATATTTGGTGCTGTGCCATGAATCGGATGCAGAGAGAGAGAGAGAGAGAGAGTATCTATAGGGTGAGAGAGTGAGATTAAATTAATCTATTTTACACTTTCATTTCACTAGATTTCTTACTCACGAATCTCATGTCAAATATAATCTGAAGTCATCACAAGTCTCACATGAATTTTCAATTTTATCTTCTTGTCTTGAAATGTTGAATGAGGAAGCTCCTAAATGGTGTTATTAAATCTAACCAACCATGGCCAAAGACAGATCCAAAAGTCATAGGGGGGAAAGTATGAGGAATATATTTATGTCAGAGCTGAGTCTTGGTTTTGGTCTAGCAGTCGGATGCAGAACTGTTAAATATGCCATCCTATCATACTTTTCTACCTTTGAAATTCATAACATAATCTGAGAAAAATTAGCTGCACAGTTGGCTCTCTTCCCTGTCAACTCCTGTGGATGCTGGGCCTCCCTTTTCAATCACCTTCTTTTATATTTTTTATAACGTTTTGGCCTATAAGTAGGTCCTTAATAAAAATTCTAGCGTTCATCTTCATCTTTGTGTGATGTTACCATGATTTTAATTTCATCGTTGAATTTTAGTTTGAGTCAGAATTCGAAGAAGTTTAGGTGCAGTATGTACCTACATATATAGTGCTACTTTAGAGATGTTCCCAAATACAGATAGTGGAGTCACTGCGGATGACGAGAACGACGAGTAAAGGATGTAAGTGCTACTCTGAAATAGTAGGTAATCATCCTTGTACACGTTTTTACACTCTACACTTTTAATTGCTGTCAAAATATGCCACTTTCCCTTTTTTTCTGTTTTTTTAAAATGATGTTGCTGTAAACTGTTAAACCGTAAAAATGTTTGATTCGTAGTGTGCTGACACTACTGTCGACTGACTGACTGGTAGACCTATCTAGCTATTTGTGTTTATTGTTAGTTTTTTTTTAAACTCTTAGCATTAACCTAACTCTCCCATTCTCCGATCACCCATGACTTCTCATCGTGAGTGTGCCTCCCTATTGTACTTTTTATTGTTTTATCTTTATGCTTCATGATGGAACACGCGTTCAAATCGTTTTTTCTTTTCGTTCGTTTTCATGGAGGAACAGACGGCAGTAAAGTAATATCATTAAAGATAAAAAGTGTTTTAACTCCTGTATTGGCTCCTGCCATTAATCTAATTTATTTTTATTATTGTTTACAAGCTGACTCCAAAGCTGACAGCACAAAAATTTGATCAAGCTATAAAAATGTTGGTATAGGTAAGTACCATAGTATAGCTATCATATCCAGTTCCAGTTGTTAGTTCAAGTGTATCACTTTCAAAGCCACACGTGGCTTCCTGGTCCTAGTTCTGGTGTTGAAGAGCGGACGACAGGGTTAACTCGATAATAGTACTAACAATAAGTATGACTAAGTCTACTAACTTTCAGTTTCTATTATTATAATATGATCACTTTTGTACTATAGGTCACTGAAGCTGGGAGCATAAACCAATTAATTTGGAATAGTTTGAAAAAAAAATGGTGAAGTATTGAATGAAATTTGAGGGCGTGTTCCAATTTTTTCCCCCTATTTTTTTTTATAATAAAAAAAGAAACAAATGTTGATACTGACTATGAATATTTATATTTATAATTTACCAATATTTTCTCTTTCGGTGGTTACATAATAATTAGAAATGATGAGACTGAGCATTTCCAGGGTACAATACCCACATGGAAGTTTAAATGTACATAATGGATAAACCCCCTTCCTTTCATTCATTACAAACTCATTTACACTTTCCCGGTGGTTGAACACTTTCATTATCATTACGGTAATTTATTAGGTTTGCTGGGACGTCATCGTGACCATCCTGGGTTCATTGCTGCTTAAATTATTCTAATGGCCAAGGGGATGAATCTCTTCATTTTTATCTCTACTCTTGTATTTTCGAGGTACCTAGGAGCTTACACTGCCTACATGTGAATATGAGCGTCCTACTCTCGAGTACTATTGAGTGGAGGATATATTATGATTTTTGTTTTCTCTTGTCAGAGCTACAGCCCAGATTACCCTATCCTATTACCTACAAAGGTAAGTGCGTGCTCATTTGTTTGTCCATAAAAAGGAAATGCGTAAACATTTAAGTCTTCATTGAATTAGTGTTGAGTCCTCCTCCCACCAACTTTGAGCATTTTATCAGTTAACTCCTCACCAAATACGGAGCTACCTACCTACATTTATGAATAAGCTACATACATAGTTATATAGTTAGCTATGAACGTATCCACTCAATATTCCGCTTTGAATTATGTACAAGAAAATATCCGCTTAACAGCAATAACAAATGGTCATGAACCATTTGCCATAGCCATAAATGCCTTCCATACAAACTTCCCTACCTACAAGAGGCAAGTAGAGTCAGGAAGTTCTTTCCACCAGGCCGTGTGCATCTACATTACTAGGTACAAATTTTGTGCTGTATCTATTTCGTTCATCGGAGAATTGAGATATTTCAATAATATCTACGTATATTTTATTTACAATTTTTGAATTTACTACCTACGAGCTATACAGTGCTTGAGTTGGACGTAGGAAACGCCCATTGCTTTTACACACCGTAGAAAGTCCCTACATACCAAAGTGTGTACCTACATATACTTATGACATACCTACATAAAAATTAATGTTACTCCATACTTGAATGCCAGGAGCCAACAGAACAGATAGTAGTCATACTAATGCCTATGAAATTGAACAGTATTTTCCAACATTATGTACTTGCAAGAGGCCAAGCCAATCTCCCAATCCTGATTAAACTATGATTGTAATTATTGTAATAGCCATAAATTAACTCAATCCTTTGTAACATGCATGATGGTTGTTGCATACTGGTTTCGGTTGTGTCTAATCTAAGACTGTATGTAAAAATATTCCTATTAAATCTCAACGCTTAATAGTCTATTGATTGAGACGTACACCATTTGGAAAGCAATGAAGTTTGAATGAGTTCTATTGGAAACTTCAGTAATGCTAAGGATTAGTGTTGGTTGGACATTTTGTTACAGCACTGGACCATGATGGCACAACATTATATGAATGTACGTAGTGCCTCATGCATAAATCCTTTGATACTGTTATAAAAGTGACTTCAAATATATGTAGACACATAGTTACGATTACGAATGGAACTACCTGTAGGTACCCAGGTGATACTACATAGGTATGTACGTTACTATATGTGGGCAGCATAAATGTTTGTTTTATACAAGTTTAAAAAGTAGGTATGCACGCTTGACTATAATATTCGGTTGCTTCTGCATGCATGAGTACTTCAAAATACGAGTTTGGGTAGGTCAGGAGCATCAACGGGATAAATGAGTCTATGCTTGGAAGTAATAATGATAATATGATTACCCATTACCCTATACATCTATACATAGCCTTCCTCATGCATAATACATGACTCAATTTTGTGTGATGACAAACTCTACATAGCTGATGAGCCTCAACACATTTCACGCACTAAATATAGGAGTACATACATACATACATAATATTTCATAGGTAGGTTGGTACTTATACCACAATTTTCTGTTGCAAGCATGAATACTTTAGTAATTGGTGCCTTAATACTTTTCTACTTACCGGCCCTTATACACTGCATACATACAAGACTCATGATAAGATTATTACTTTTTACTTTTAGGAGCAATGTCTTGGGCGGAGGCTTCCACTTTTTTATTGTATTAAAAACCCAAATGTACCATGTATCTATGTATGGATGTACCCCATTCTACCATGGCCGCTTTATCAGCAATATTAGCATTCAAATTATAGACGGTGTTTAAGAAACTCTTTAACAGCAGCGTGGTTGCTGTTGATGTTCATTATTTTTGGAAACATTGTTGTTATGTATTATTAGATTACTGTGAGATGGGGTCAGAACCAGATTTGAATGTATAAATATGATTATGATGATTCCAGAGCAGCGTAGTCAAACACGAATTTCAAAGAAAAAGAAGGAGACCTTTTATCCCTGAAATCTTAATTGCGTGTGTACATTATAAATTGAGTAATTATTTGAATTTTTAGATCCTATCCTACACAGAGCACGATAGAGGGTAAGGACCTACTTGTTCTCCTGGGTAATTGTAGTGAGGCTATTCTGATCCTGAGTACCGTTAGATCTAGAAGAAGGGAGTGAGCTAGAGAGGGAGAGAAAATTAAATTATTAAGATTAGATTGACAGGTTGAATTTAATTAAATCAGGGATAGCGATGATTATTCCTTTATCTATACATCAAATATTTTTTAATGAGTCATTTAACGTTCAAAGGTTAATTCGAGAGACTGGGGCTTCTTTTACATACACATTATAATAAATTATATGGATTTTTCTTCTACAGCAAGAGCACTCTTGGCTTGAGTTGAATTCGGATTCATCTGCATCAAGAACCGACGTGAATCAAATATTGTGGACCTAATCGTACCTCAGACTGCTTTATAAACTTTGCCGACATTAACTCACTTTAATTAGAAAAGGAAAAGGGATAAAAGTGTCTATTAGGAGCAAGCTGCCTGTACTCCATCATATGCTTTCCATCATCCAGCCATGTGTGGAAAACAATTCTAGTAAATCATGAAATCATGTAAGTAGGTGTAATAATCTTTAATCGCTCTTAAATCTATGGCATTTTTAAGATTTTGATTCACAAAATCTTGTGTACAGAAGGTGGGCAGAGCAGAGCTTTCAACTTCAAGTCACTTTCCTTTGGAAAAGGCTGTGCAGACCTACAAAACAAACTCATGTACCTTCCTACCTACCTCAAGTCAGTATGAAAAGGAAAAGTTAAAATTTCAAACCTCTAAAGTGAAACAAAAGGAAGTCAAAGATTAAAAAACAAGGAATTAGTGGCTTGTAAGCGTTTAGGTTTAGCTGATTGGGATTTACTAGAAGAACCGTTTTTTCCTTCCCTGACGTTCGTGTGTCTGCCTGTCTGTCGCTGTCGATCTGTGAGCCTTTGCTATCTTTTAGTCACGTTAGCATATCTGTCCGGGGGTTGGTACATTGTCATGACTATGATTTCCAGGTGTGGCAAAAAGGTCCGCATCCTCCAGCATACAGATATCAGTAATCCTCCCAACAAACTGTCTTTTGTCCACAGTGCTAGAGTCTAGCGATACTTACCTACCCGAAGGAACTCTGGCTCTGTTATTTGTCGACTCATAAAAAATAAAAAGGGGGCATTATGAAATATGAAATTCGATAGTTCATTCGATACTTCTGCGACATTATGACGATCAGTCGTCGCCTTCTCTCGCCCTGGCTGTCTCGTCTACTCTCTTTTCGTCTTCACTCTGACTTCTGTATCCGTCCTTAAGGGCTGCCACTAGATCTACCTACGTTGCTTTACCGTAGAGTCTGTATTCTAAGGGTATCTACGTAAAGGTAAACCTCATCTTAAGGCCGTAGCGGTATACCGAACCTTCCGCCGCATACCTTTACCACATCCTCTAAAAATTACTATTCACAGAAATAACTGCAGATGAAATATGTACGTCCGTAGGATGATGGTACACAATGTTCTGAATCACGGAAAGGATCCTAAAAAGTCCCGCATGCAAAAGGTCGCCTCTGTACAAGTACCTATACCCTTGGTTGCAATGCAATGTACCGAATTCCCATCCGTTGTGCATGTTATGTCGATAATGGAATGATGCTACTCATTCGTACGGCAATGTAACTGTCTTCTCGTAACTAACGGGAAAAGGAAAAAAGATGCAAGAGAGGTCTTCGCCTTCCCACATGATACTATATATGATCGCGTTTACGTTTATTATTTACTCGAACCGCCAGCCAAACTGATAATCGCCAGTCAGCATTATTAACTTTAGAACTTGCCGGAGATTCACACGCTTCAGAATTTCAGGGTTACTCTACACTTAGTGGCTGTATACCAGGAGTATGAAATGCTTTTTAGCTTTTCCTCCGTGTAAATCAATCCGGAAAGTTTAGAAAATTATTCAAGGGGAACTAATGAAAAAACAGTTAGGTTCCGACTCGGAGCATAGCGTAGCTAAAGGATTTTTCATGGAATTTTATGACAACATGATGACAAAGAAAATATAAGTAAACAAATCATCCTACAAGATGATCGGTGGTGGCTTGTTGGTTACCCTTCTATTAGGCAGTGGTATCTTTGCCTCCTAAGTTACAAGTACAAGACGGGGGCTCCTGAGGTGGTCGTAAATGGCGTTCCATTACACGGTAACGGTTGCTGTACAAAATCAAAATCAAAATCAGAGTCAATCAATCCTTCATTAGTGGAAGGAAAGCAGCTCTAATTTTGCAATGGTATAGTTACAGCATCTAAAATACTCAAATTAATAAAATTCAAATTCAATTTTCTCGACAAAATATGCGTATCATTGTAATTTCAATGCAGATGCAAACTAAAGCATAATTTCCCTCTTCGTTTCAGTACAACATATAATTTCTCTTTCACAACTAACATTTCCTAAAATTCATAATCCCTGGTCCAGACAGAAATTTATTTTCTGGTACTTGGTCTACTATACATACGTATCTCGAGTTCTTGAAGCTACTGAGGCGAATGCTAACACATAGTCTGGAAGTACTAACGAATGAGAGGAAAATCGGGAAATCGGTTCAAGCTCCTAAAAGAGAATAAGAAGGACGATCTTCTTAACTCAACTGATTTTAATGTCAGGTAAGTCCCATTTACTTATCGTATGTCAAGGGATATAGCCCGCTTTACGTTCCGGTTCACATTGTTCAATTTACTCACAAACTCTCCTCACTGTTGATACGTAAAGTTTGAAGCGTCAGTGAAACTCATAAAAAATCGGGGAGCCAACCCTTTGACTGTTTTAAGGACTGGAAGGAGTTGACCGATGAAAGGTAAGGATATCTTAACAGATCCTTCTATGATATTTATATTTAATATAGTCGACACTGAGAAGTGAGTGTGTGTATGTGTGTGTGTGTGTGTAGTAGAAGCAGAAGAAGGTAGACACACTTATTTATGATTGCACTAACAATACCTATATACCTACTATATAGATTGGCTATACACTGATACATATAAAAGTAATGAACAAGGAAGGCCAAGGAATCTCTCAAAGACCCAGTAACACAGTGAAGTGAGCATCCCTATTACAGTTGATATACAGATGTCTACACACATATCACGTCTCATTGGATCGCATAGCATCGTAGACGGGTTAGAAATTGGACGGACGGCAGCCAAAAAAGATTTTTTGGATCAAGTCTAGTGAACGAGGAAGAAGAATTTTTTTACTTTTGAGGGAAATTTTTATTAAAGACTCAAAACGATAGAAGGAGGAAAAGGGTAAGGTAAGTAGAAGACGAAGGAGAATTTTGAGATAAGAACAAAAGCACTTTAGATGAGTAAACGGGATAAAAGTTAATAATAATGCGTGGATAACAAGACAGGTTCCTATCCGTTCTTTCCAACTCTTTCGACTATATGTATCTAATTCTGTCTCTCTCTCTCTCTCTCTCACTCATTTTCTCTCCGTATTATTCTATCTATTCTGAACGTTGGCTGTTGTTCTGCTAAAAGTCAGAGAGATGTACCTACGTTGAGAGTCAGTCCGTCAAATGGTGTGTGTCGGCTTCATCCATGAATGCTCTCTGTTCTTCAACCCTTTCTTTCCTCTAGCTTACCTATTTGTAATACGAAAATCCTCCGATGAAATTCTCTTTAATGATTACAATTTACAATTTGGAAATTTATTCCCTAATATACGTAATAACTTTTTCTTGCATTCGAGGAAAATATAAAGAGTTGCGTTAAATCTTTAGCTTGAATCTACAGATATATATTTCAGGGGTGTACTTACACCTTACACGTACATATTTTCATTTTGTCTGGGCGATGTGTACAATTTGTAATTTGTAATCCACAATTTTGAATTCTCTTTTTTTCTTCTTCTTGATAATATTCGTAATATCAGAAGAATTTTCCGTATCAGGCGTCTCATCTAATGGGCTGAGCACCTTTCCCTTTTGCCTTTGATGTAGTGAAGCTTCTTATAATGTTAATGTTATAATACAACCTAGGTACTTTAATAAAATTTACCGACATTTTACTTTTGATTTTGTTATTACTTTCGATTTTATTTTTGGGTGTATTTTTGTTAGGGCGCGCGAGCGGGGCTGATATGATGTTTTTTTTCTTCTCTTCTCTCCTTTAAAGTAGAACGAGAAGGAAATTGAAAGGATTTAATTTGATGTTTTTCAATGAATAATTGTCAAGTAGTAATGTAATAATGTAATTGAAGTTAATATCAGAGGAATTGAAGGACATGGGCGGTAGAGCAAATGGTGCTAGGCTATACGGCTTATTTTTAGGGGGAAACTGTGTGGAGTGTAGAGATGGAAAGAAACAATTTGTACCCGCTTTGTCCTAACACGTATAAGCATGTGTGTGGTGGACAGATCCTCGTCAGTGCTGTAATAAGTAGTGGTAGTGGAGTGTGGTAGTTAGGCTTTAGGACTGCGATTAAAGGATTTTGAATTTCCTTACTCTGTCCATAAAAATAAGGAACGGAAAAGAAGAGATTAAGAAGACAGAAGCCCTTATTAAAAGTTTAGTTTTACGACGTCAGTAAAACACGACGAGGAGACATAAAACGTCTTCCCAATGAACGGCACAAGGAACCGAGGAGGACGGCTAAATTATTTTTTTCCGACAATCTTCTGTCTTTTATCTTCTGCCTCCCTGCCTCTCTGCACTGCACTGTTCTGTGTACCTGTCGCTTCGGATATACCTGTTCATACCCACTACCCAGCCCATCCCAGCCCATACAGTAACACCAGCCTGTACTTACACTATTACCTATATATGTATGTATGCAGCTTCTATTGTGGGACACTCAGCGACAGCATCACTTCTCAATGGAATATTATTATTATTACTGGAACGTACTTTTATGCGTATTTTCTCCATGTATGGGATCTGGATGGCTGACTGCCTCTACTTTTTTTTCCAGTTCCCTTGCCCTGTCTTGTTTTCTTATTCTTGAGACTTGTTGGGTAAAACATTTACATGTCCTCATACATTCTAAATTGACTACATGGAAGATGGTAATAACAGCTCAACTACCTGGTAATAACTGTGAGGAAGAATGAGAAGCAACTCCATAATCCATAATAGAATGGGCTTGTGCTTCTACTTGTGCTATATGGGCCGAGTAATGTAGGTCTGGGACAGTCTGTCTCCGCCTCTTACAAATAGCTCTATCTTCAATTTTGTGTGGCTTGTGCAATGAATGTCCGTCTTCGACCATCCTGGGATTTTCCCCTTTGCCTAAATGACTAACATATTAAGTCAGTATTCCTTTTATAAATTATATTGTTGTGCGTATAAATATGAAGCCATACATATAGTGGCCTTTTTATTATAGTTGCGTAACACCTATTTTTTTCGTTTACTTATTACATAGAATATGAATGGAGACGATCTCAGAAATATGCATAGAGCAATTTGGCGATTATTTGTTTCAATGCTTATTAAACAATAATAAAATAAAAGTAGATAGCAATATGCACTCTGGTAATTTATTGTATTGATTTATGTACTGTATTACTGTCAAAACAGGGAAATGTCCAACAGGTTGGATTGGTGACGAATGTGCTTGCCTCTTTATGATGCTGTAGTTGATTTCATAGTATTATTTAGTACCTAATTTCGTATCTTTCTTTTATTGTTTTAGTTTATAGGTCCGTCATTGGAAATCAATGTACTGAATGCCTAGTCAGTAAAGCAAACTGAAACTGAAACTCCCCTATTCGGGCACAACTATAAATCGTCGGTCAAGAAGCATTGTGGCAAAAGTCCACTCCTCACTTAATGGCTTTGCGATGCATACCCAGCGCAACTTTTTACACTTCTAGCAACTTTTTACGTGTTTATATGTAACAGGTTTAAATATCACTTTTGCACTTTTTCAAAAGTAGTAAAACTCCTATTTACACATTTCTAAACCTGTTAATAATTAGTAACCTGGTATTTACTGTTTTAAAAAGTAGTAGAGGTGGAATTTACACTTTTAAGAAATTGTAACAAAAAATATCAAAATCGCATGCTGGATGTGAGTCAGACATGTTCAAGTAGGAACTGGACTTACGTCACAATACTTTTTCACTAACGATACGCTACATGCACACCAAGAAAGCCACGAAAGTATTTCAAGCACCTTAAGTTTCAATGACGCAAGTTACAAATGAAAAAATATGGCATTATTTCAGTAATTAATTACGTGTGCAATTACATTGAAAATTAGAGTTGTTTTTCTTATTACTGTGGTTACTTTGAAGTGGACTTTCTATTGTTGTTCCTGATGAGGCTTAGCAGGCGTATTTAAGGAGCACTGACAAATGTCTTTCATTTATCCTTTGGGAGGAACGCGTGCCAAGGCAAAGTCCAAGCCCCCGTCAAAGCCAATAGTAAAAAGTCAAAGCCAAGGAGAAATGCCGAAGAAACGTCCAATGGAGGAGCTCATGCTGTGGGCTGGTGCGGCAGCGTCTTTTTCTTCATTTATTTCTAATTATTTCATTTTGCTGCTGCTCCTGCTCCATTTTACTTTTCCCTTTGAACCGCATTCACCTGCCTCCGTCGTCATTTCTCTCCGGGAAAAATGATCAATGGTCATCATCACACATGCAGATATGTGGCCAGGAGTAACAGTATGAGTTATAACGACGTCATAAATCCTAAATCACGTTGTTCCAGTAAAGCACAGGGCTACAGTCAAAGCTCAAGCCAAAGGAGCTCTGAACTCCAGGAAGATCTTTACAAGTGTTCACCCCCAAAAAAAACTTGGAAACCAATAGAAGCACCTTTAGTAATAATCTATTTAGACCAAATATAGAAAAACTATAAAAGAAATGAAAAGGTTGCACCCCACATCTCGAGCTTAATACAAAATTACAAAATTTACTAATTGCACGTCGAAAGCCATGAGTGTAGATTACCTATAATAGTACTTAGGTGCTCGTTCTCTCAGTGTTCTATCAGTTATTAGGATGATCATGCAGTGTAGGAACGAAAGCTGTATACAATGCGTCCAAATGGTTCCTTATGGGCTGTCCAAGAAAATGAAGAAAAGCACCCAAAAGCATCTTCAGCCTGAAATAGATAAGTGAACTCACGAGACAACTTTGGATGAGAAATTGATCCTAATTTTCTAGCACAGTCTTCACTCAAGACTCGAGTCATCTCCTCAATAGGTTTCTTCACCACAAGACCTTCCATTCACCCATGTATTTAGTACAGATACTGGAATATAGAAAAAGGGTATATATCCTAAGTACCGTAGAAATCTATGAAAGTACATAAATATCTTAAAATATTTCAAGTGGGTGATCTATTACATTTGAAAAAATGTCATATTTCCTTTTTCTCCATCCTTTCGCTACTACTACACATGTAGTTTGTGCTATACCACTACATATACGAGTACGCCACTTTTATTTGTACGGCTTAGGTTTGTATGTACCTATGTACATACATACATATACATCCAAAGATTGAATTTTCAGCTCATTTTTTTTGTTTTAACTTGGCTTTGTTTCTCGTGTAAGTGACGTAAATGAGATTTACTTTGGTTTGGAAGGAGAAGGTCAAGTGAGAGCCCGAGATGTATCCTTTAGTTACTTAAATTAAGAGCGCGGCAAATCCCTTGAGTAAAGCTAAAAGCCACTAATTGAACTCAAACGAGAACGCGATTAGTCATCTGTAATGGAGAAAAACTCATTTAAGTTAACAAACTTTGAAGAAACTCCAGGACTAGGATAATACTTGTCAAAATATCTGATACTTAATTAGGGGTTTAAGCTTTTCATTCTTGACATCGAGAATTTTATTTTACTAAAAGGTGTACTAATTGGAATTACCCTTTATTTCTACCTGTATACTTTCACGTGGATTTATTCGTCAGGACTCTAGAAGCAGAAACTTTAAAAAATTTGCTATATTTCCCATACTTCACATTACAAACTTATATTTTTAACACTTTTTCAGTTAAAAAATATAAACAGTTAAAAAAAAGTTAAGAATATCAAATTACAGCGCAGTGTTGATTCGTGAGGTTTTAATTCTTGAAATTGACTTTGATGATTCTTCCGGGTAGAATTCGACTCTACATAGTTATCATCCGTAACTGTCCAATTTTGATACCTTTTCACGCCTGAGCCCCATAATTGGATGATTGATTGGCTTTAACGAGTAAATTTTGTTTTGTATGCTTGATGAGATTGATTTATTGGACATTTACTTCAATTGTAATGATTATTTATTCAATTTTTTATTGAAAATAACTATGCTGATGTTGAGTATAATAGAAAACTCGAGTTAATTTGATTGAAAAAATTACTACTGACGAAATATGGCTGCTGTGTTACACTCACAAGACCATTCCAATTGTTACACTTGAGTTGAATCAAACTTAATAAGCATCATTTTTTATGTTTCTCAATATTTGAGCCCAAGATTTCCTCAGCATATTTAGTATTGGCAATAGTGGAGATATTAGCAACATAACATAGCAATGCAACATGCACGCACTTCAGTATAAAGTCATGGGAAAAGTAGACTCTGGCAAAAATAATAGCACAATTAGTACACAAAGTCCATTTAAGAATACAAAGTGGTAATTGAGTGAAACAAAATGATAATTTACAATTAAAGATACAGGGAAAGTGTGAATGAAATTGTCGATGGAAAGACCAATTCAATTGATTAGTTTTGACGCACCATAATTTATGGGATAGTACAAATAGATAATTTAACCATGTAGCACTTTATCCCAGTTGAAAAATCATGATGTAGCAGTCCAAAGCCATGTTCGTGCCCATGTCGATCCTGTCGATGTGAAAGGTATATAAATAATAATATTTGAACAGCGGAACCAGTGTCGAGTGGGACGGGAAGAGCGAAAGAGTTATCTGTGTGGAGAGCCACTCTGTCTTTAAAGGATACAAAAATAAAATTCAACTTAAGGAGACGCACTACTGATACAGTAAAGAAAGGTGGAAAGATACGTATGTACATGACTAGTCTAAGGGTGAGAGTCCATTTAATGCTCTGTTGCTCTGTTGACCCGTTTCTTTGATTGTCACCAGACGAAACATGACAATGACTGGAGTGGCAGGGCTTGAGAGTCGACAATGAAGTCTAATGAGGAATGGAAAAAGAAGAGAAAAAAACAGGCAATAAAAGTATTTTTTTTTCTGTCCACATAGCTAATTGGATTCAATTATAACAAAGACTGTCGCCAACATTTACTTTGACTCTTTGCCTTTGCCTTGGACTCAAATAGATTTTCATGGGAAAATGTGGAAGCACACAAGACAAGTAAGGAAGTGGTAGGAAATCATTTAAACTCATGAGTACAAAAAACCTAACACCTTCACATGTAATTTATTCCGTTTTCGGTTTTCATTCCGTCATAATCGTATCACAGTGTACTTTCATCTCTTACAGTATACAGTATGAACGCATGCACGTAGTACCTTTTACGCTTACCGTTTTTATCCTTTGCATGCTTTCAACCCACTTGTTGATAGGGACTATTTATTAGGTAGAAGCACTGTACAGATAATATATACTGTTAACCTCCGATTATTCAGCAGAGCTCAAACAATCAATTCCACTTATCAACATGTAAACGAATTTACAAAGTTCTCCAATTTATTTAAAACTAATTGTGCGCATTTGATTTTTCTAAATGTATTTTAGGAATAAGGATTGATTTTAGATATTTAAGGAGTTCCGGGGCAAATAATCAGAGATTTACTGTGTGCTGCTTGTTTTTCATACAGTGATAAATGTAAAATGGTCAAAGTCTATTTTCCAGTAAAAGCAATGCGTCGTAAGTCCACCTACTTTCTTTAATGCAATATGGCCCAAGTCCATCCAGCTGTACAGTTTGTTCGAACTCTAAAATGGATGGACTTACGCCAACTTGCATTTAAGAAAAATAGTGAACTGAAATAGTGGACACGTTGCTTTTAGTAAAAAATGGACTTGGGCCATTTTGCAGTTACATCAACAAAACGATATGTACATACCTGTATGCAATTGCTTGATATAAGGCCGGACCTGAAGCTACTATATCTACTCCTTTAATTAATACGGAATTAAAAAATTGTCTCCAGATAAGGTTACCAAAGGCTAATTAGTTGTCCTACTTTCAAGAGCTCCCAGAGTTGATGTCACTTCAGTCTCACCGCCTTCAATTCAAGTAATATCTGTTGCTTTACTTATTATCGTATAAAGTTGTACCGTTAGGTGGATTTAGGTAGTTTAAGAGTTGCGTTTTCTTGTGTCGGTATTGTTTTAGTGTTTTCTTTTAAGATCTAGACCAATGGTAGTATAGATCTATGCTAGCCGTACATAAATTTAATTTAATTATATCATGTGCTTCAAGGAATTTTGGACTCGAGCTCACTAGTCAGACTCAAAATCGACTTGAAGCTCAACCTCACGTTGCCTTACATGCATTATACTGCAGCGATAACGTGTACCTTTAGCACCTCTCTCCTATATGAGCCTTGCCCGCGCTTACGTTGAGAATTTTAGTTCGGGAAGTCTGGATTATGCCTTGACAGACGAGTCGTTGAGATAATAATAATGTTCGGGTGGGTTGGTCTCACTGCTGCCCATGGGAATAATGAAGTTGAAGTTACACACGAGTCAACTAATGCAACTTGACGTTTTTATGGAAATTATTTGCATTTCAATCTACACCACGGATACACACACACCGGGCCGGTAATACATTCGAGTAGCCCTGCAACGTACTATAATTGCCAGGTAATTTATATAGGCACGCACTATTATGCACGGTGGCTTCTTCCTTGTCTCTGAATGAACTTGTAAGTTGCTTGTAGTATTTTTTGTGCATGCCTGTAGTATAACATTGTACGTACATAGTTCTGACCGTCGCTTATTCGATTATGTATGTATACTGACTATTGCCTAGTACATGCTGGATTTATTTAGTACTCGTTGCTGTGTGTTGCACAAGAGAAACCGACAATTGCCAGCGAAACGAGAGTGTAATATATTATTGTTTATTAGAGGACAAACGAGTGTTTTCCTTCTATAACTTGCCTTCCCTTGTTTTGCTCATTGTAGCCCCATCAACTATCTTCTTGAGCTTAATTACAGGGTCTGCTTATTACCTCTTTCTAAAACAAATGGATAGTCTGCGTACAATGATCAAGAGTTCTCCTCCCGCTTTCCTCCTCCGTCCTTCCCATCCCTGATCAACCTTCCATCCAATGAATAACTTATTACCTACATTTGTCCGTCAGCAAGACTCAAAGAATCCAAGGCAGTCTCCACAGTTTAGGAGGGAAAGCACCTTTGAAACTATACAAAGTGCAGATAGTGCAGAATGCATTCTTTCCGTACTACAGACTGAAAATTGATAGATGTGAGGGAAAACCCATTGAAAAGGGAAAGTGTTTCACAGTTGAAGATTTGTGATTACAAGGAAACAGTGCGGAAAAAATTGTAGGTACTTTACAAACACTAAACCTTGTTGTATGAGTGACAATTTGTTAATTTTTGTAATGCAAAACATTCCATAAAAAATGAATTAAGATGTTTTCAAGTCTTCGTTTCCTACATGAATCACAAGGAAGCAATTACTGTATTTCGACTTTTTAACCATAAGGATTTATGTATGTTGTACACGGCACATGAGCAGGTACATTCAAGGCGTACGGCATAAGTTCAAGAGGTACAGACCTTAGCTTACAGCGTAAAAGAAGGCGAGTGAATCAATCTTATCTAGACGATCTTGATAAGATAGTACAAGGCAGTGTAAGTAAATCCTGTACTCAAGGGCAGTGACAAATGTTTCAGGGAGGCATTTTGTGATAATTTTCTAATTGCCTTCACTAAATTATCGTACTGGGAAAGGAGGATGCTTTGCCTTTTTATTGGTGCACTATATGGACGATGAAAGCAACCCAAATTACGCACAGGCACTACACAGACCTGGACTTTTTTCAACATTTCCAAAAAATCTGAAACCTTATACCACCCATTGTTTTCCTTGTTTCTGTGGTTTACTACCACTTTAATTGTTTTACATTGTCAAACTGTATGCCTGTCCAAGTCCTCTGCAATGTCTCTTGATTGGTTAGATAATCGCAGACATAGTTACTGAAATACCTAGGTAAAGTGACTTCCATAGTAGAGCTATACATACTAACAATAAGCTACATGCCTAAATGGGCCATCACCACAATTAACTTGTTGTCAACTTGTGGGTTAGTAAAATAAAATCAGATCAGATTTTTTCACGAGATTAACATCCATACAAAACATTTAGTGAGTTTAAGGACTTTGCTCAAGTATAAAATTCCAAACAATTTCATCTTTAAGGCTTCAATATACATTGTATTACCGTAACCTAGATAGGTCAGAAGTTCAAAGCACAGATGCTGGGTTATGGGTAAAACATATTTAGACAGCGTGGTTCCAAAAATAGCAAAAGTGTGTGTCACTTTTCGTCACCAAAATAAATCGTAACAAAAAAATAACGCTTGTGCTAGATTGATTGTATTTTCTGTGAACAGCAAATTGATTCTAACGTATATTGTAAAGACTTGCTCACATTTTAATAAAGTCGCTTACTGCACAAGGAATAATAGTTGTTAATAATTTTTTCATGTTTTCACAGAACTACGATGCCTTGCATACGAATTAATAGAGTTGATGGTGATACAGCAATACTCAGTAGGCCTATCTGTTGTATTACCTTTTTTTACAAGGCTTTTGTGACGATGCATGTTTTAATTAATGTCGATTATTCAATCTCTTCGTAGCTCAATCTTTAATTGATAAATAAATCTATATTTTAATGAATTCTGGGGGATGAGA
>JAQFZC010000315.1:0-58538 GCA_034695205.1 Dicyrtoma fusca | reverse complement strand
ACTCTCGAATACAGCCCCAATCTACGACACTAAATTTGAAATAGAGCCCCAGGGGCTCTACTCGAGCGTTTACGGTACGTATCTAACCAAGTCAAATCTACACTAGTACGTTAAAAAGAGGGGCTGAGATGTAGTCGAAAAGTATGATCTCTTGTACTTGTATTCTTGCTAATCAGTGCAGTGTGTATGTGTGTGTGTAGGTATTTAATAATGCTCTTAGAATCTTGTATGGTGATGAATAAAAGAATAAAAGTACCGGTATACAATATAAACGGCAGCGGCATGCTTCATGTGTTAAAATGTACCATAAAAATATAATAAAGATGTAATTTCCGATATAAAATTTATAATCTGTAAGCATTTTTATACAATTGGCAATTGGCTACTTTGGTACATATATAACTAGTGCCTAAAGGCCTAAGGGCACAAACCTACCTACTACTTGTTGTACCTTGCATAATAATACAATTTTTGATTCTATTTTAAGCCATAAATAAAAATCAAAGAACCATAGTAATAATAATGATAACGGAGTCCAAAGCTATGGCGATATAAATGTACTTTGTACGAGTCATTAACTGTCAGTGAATTCAACGCAAAGCAAAAAGCAAACCGACCAAAGGTAAAAGTTCTAAAACCAATACCACGTGTGTATGCAATCTTTCATCGTACCACACAGAACAGCGTACAAAAATAGGAGGGTACATACGTACAAAAAAACCGTAAGGACAGAGACAGACCAAGCCAACACACACCAAAATTTAACGTTAAAAGGAAATAGTTTGCTAATCTTAACTTTCCATTAGACATACAAGTTTTTTCTGTTTTTTTACAACCTATTTACATTACCTACTTGGCCTGATAGTAGAAAATAGAATGCACTCACTCAAGGCTATATCGCCAGAGACAAAATAGGAAACTAGAACTAGAATGGACTGGATATGTGATGTTTTTGGCTTTGGCTGGATGTCTGTAGAAAGTTAGGTTAAGTTGACGTATACACAGGGCACATAGAAATTAAAAATATGCCAGGAAATTATTATTATCGGAAAAAGACTGACTCAAAACCTTATACGACACTAGTGACACGTTTAAAACACGTTATGTGAACCTACGCATACGCGTTTACCACTAAGCCTATACGTTTATCACGTTTTACACTTTCTTTCAAGATACCAGAATCACGTAAAAACGTAGCTACAAACACAACGTCAAGTCGATAAAGACTGAAGATGGGTGGATGACTCGCCAGAGTGGAATTTCAATTTTAAAAAACATAAAGCTATCTTTTTCTTTTAGCTACACACATTTCTGTCAAACAGACGCCAATAAGTCGTAGTTTGTAGCTTCAACTCCAATTTTCTCCACGATTCCTTAAAATATCATTGATTCCGTATTTGAATACAAATTTTGTATGAACCAGGACCAGAACCAGCACATTTTGAAACAAGAATTAAAACGATTACAAGATCAAAAGAATTTTCTGAAGCATCAAAAATACGATTTATACCTCCTCAACGGAAAAGCATGTGGGATCAGGCTCAACACATGAAATAGCAAAATCCACGCTTTTCCTTCTTGCTAATTGTTGTAATCGAAGTCGACTGAGTCTTGCCTCTAAATCGGCTACACTATGTCCATTATATTTTTTGCTGGAACTACTACTACTACTATTGAGACCATCATTCAAATTCGCACTGGTCTCATAGTGCTGTAGTAGTAGTTGCTGTTCCTCCACACCATTTTCCATGTAAACACTATAATTTTGATTGTTGCGGTTATTATTACTATTGTTATTATTAGTTTGCACCGAATTAGAATTAGAATATTTTGAACTGGCACGCAGAACACTCCCATCCCGTCCAAAAAAACTATCTCGGCTGTGACTGCTTTCTTTATCTCTGTCCAGGAACATCGATTCCCCCCCAAAACGCTCCCCCTCATCGTCCATTACATAATCTTCCTCAGTCTGTCCATTTGAAGGTCTATGACTATGAATGCTCAGTCCACCATTAAGGATGCTGATGCTACTCGTGCTCAAGCTCCGATGACTATGTCGTCCAGGCTCCGCATAGCTCAGAGGCCTCCATTTCTTTCGGACAATGGGACGGCCCCGGACGTCCACACTTAAACCATTAAAATCATCACCGACATTGGAGGCATGACCGATCGTCGATGAACCATTTGTGACCACATGACTGTGACTTCGACCACCACCGCCACTCTTGGACGTCTTCGGAGGACCGTGGCCAGTCGTCTGGCCACTATGACTATGACTGTTGCTGTTATTGCTGTGACCACCGCCGCTCTTGGGATTTGACGTTGAAGCCATCAGAGCCTTCTTTTTATTCACTTTATTGTCCTCCACGTCATTGTTATTATTGTTATTATTATTATGATTGTTATGATTATGATGACCGCTTACATCAGCGTCTTTATCCTTGCTCTTATTCTTACTGCTCTTACTTTTAGCTTTATGTTTATTGCTACTGCTGCTGGTATGACCACTTCCATTGCCATTACTATTACTCATATCCGTAGTGTTATTAGTATTACTACTATTGCTGGGATTTACAGCACTATTTTTACTTTTGCCCACGGCAGCGGCCGCAGAAGCCACATGACTAATCCCATTAGCCACACTACCCTTCCCACCAGTAGTGCTCTTCTCAGTAGAACCACCACCACCACCAACATTGCCATGTCCATTCCCTATCCCATTCGGGATTTTATTGCTGCTGCTTCCCTTCGGTTTTAGGATGGTGGGGAGACTTTGTATGAGAACTGACGTTGCACTCTTGGATTTGGATTTTTTACTCATTTTGACTATGACCGGTGGACAAATGACAAAAATAATGATCAAGGCATGTAAATGTGTAGATTGTAGAAGCACAGCTGCACAGATTGTCGAAATAAATTTTACTATGACTGCAATTCCTTTCCACGAATAATCCAAACTTATAACTAAAACACTTTCAAGCCAAACATGAACAATTCAACAGCCTCCTCGTGACATTTCACACAAATTTCCACAAACAATAATACTTCGAAAGAGGAAAGAATGAAATTCATTCTTGACAACAGCAACAACAAAAAACACACACGGCGTTTCTTCACAAAAATTGCGAGCACTCTGTTAACTGTATTATAATATTGTCCAAGTCTCTTCACATTCACACAAGTAAGAGAGTTCGAGAATGCGAAATAAACATTCCAATACGCAAACACAGGCTACACATGACAGGAATATACCAACCTACGTTTCAGGTTTAGCTTTATAGAGTTGGAATTGTAATGAAATGCGTATAGGTACACACAAGTACACAGGTAGGTACACTGCACACTCACTCACTCACTCACTCACTCACTGTCTCCTCACAATAATTAGCCTAGAAATACGAAAAATTCCGAAAAAAGGAATAAAACAATGCAATGACACAAACAATAATGTAGAAACCCAAACTACTGAGATTCCCCTGAGCCCAGTAGAGACAGAGATATATAATACAGCAGTAGTGATGGACAAGCAAAAAGCGAATGCTCACTTGACTCACTACCATTCACCCTTCCCACTTCCCTACCTGTAACAATGGACTAAATGATGATAGAGTGTAATAAAGTAAATAGAAAATAATTCAGGGCTCTTCCATCCACCTGAAACTTCCTGCCTCCCTCATATGTATGTATCAGTCATATAACATCCACCAAGAGTACAAAAATACATACTTTTATCTCTGTACTACAAAAAGTACAAGAAATAGAGAGAAACAGCAGAGATACGACTCAGCCGAAGGAGACGAACACGTTTACCCAGACCCACTATACGAGTCAGAAAAGGAGATTTTTAGAGTAAGAACGAAACCAAATGACGATGTAGTGAGAAGCCTGCCTTTTTACTCGCACAGACACTTAAGACTGTCTTCAAAGTCAAAGAACAGAAGAGCACAGACACACACACACACACACACACACTCACTGACGAGATACTGAGAATGAGAAAAGTATGACTTGAGAAAACACGCTACTAATTCTTAATTTCCGTCTTCCTCTCAAATCCGGATTTTCTTCGCACGCCTCGTGTCTACTGTCTATACTCCGTCTACCCATACATTAACTATTAAGTATTATAATAAAGTCTCTTTTTTTTTATCCTTCACTCCGTTCGCTGCCTCTTCTGGTCTTCGTTATTATTATTCTCTCAAAGTTTTTTGAGCTTAATGTTCAAATCACTGACACTGACAGGCATCAGCAGAGCACTTCTTCACTTTTACCTTCAGCTCAAATTTTTAAATATGCATGTAGGTAAAGGTAGGTACCCTATAGTGGAGTAGATACATATAGCTATATATCAGAACTAAATTACTATTATTTTAAAAAATTAAACGGAGAGCGAGAGAGTTCATGGAAAATAAGTAGAAAATATTCAGCTGAAAGCAGTTCAACGAGGCGGGCATGCAACCATACCGTCACCCCACACACACACACACACACACACCGTACACGGAGACAGGTAGAATATGCAGGCGTTGAATAGTGCAGTGTAGGTACTTGTTGGCACTTTTGAGCTTTGAGCCAAGAAGCCGCTACTGACTCGGAATCGGAATCAAAATCACACTTGCACTATCAGTACAGAGCAGAGTAAAGTAAAAAGAGCTTGGAGCTTCTATCATCGTATCGTGTGTAAAACTAAAATAAAACTTAAACCTTCACTTGCACTCATCATGATGAACTTTTTAAAATCCCTTTTTCCTCTCCTTTCCTTTGCCCATGCCATGCCATGCCAACTCGATCCCATATACTAAACCCATTCTCAAGATTATATTTTGTGATTGAGCCCCCAGGCCATGTTTCGACGAACGAACGAACGAACCTACACTTTTCACATGCATCCCAGTGAACTCCAAAACACCAACTTTTCAACATCCTTCCACATGTAAAGTAAAATACCTGCAACCTACCTAGGCACATCAACTACAGGCAGTTGCCAACGCAACGTAGGGAGCTAGGTATCTACACTTGATACTTGATTCCTCTACTACTACATAATTAAAAGTATGCTCTCATTCCGATTCTATTTTAAATACTAATTCGATCAAAAACTTTAGATGAAACATCTCTCTACAGACTCTATGGCGGTAAAATCGAATTAGGAAAAAAACCTACGACCAAGGCAGGGCTAATTGTATGCTTAGATTGCTTAGGTATTTACTTAAAGTTTAGTATCAACTTTCCAAGACTTCAAATACTGAAACTACCAAAATAATATTACGCTTTTCGATTTTTTTAAAAGCAACATCAGTTACATTAGGTATCATCGATCACAATCGATAGGTACGCACGCCAGAATTTAGAAAAGTTAAAACACCTCTCGCAAAAAAAAAAACAAAAAAAAGCAATCAAGTTTATTCATCCAACTATTTCCAAGTAGACAGGTAGGTAGCTTGAGCTTGACTTCTTGACTTTGCCTTGACTTGACAGGGACGCAAGAAAGAACGGAAAACGGAATGATCATCATTTTCATCATCATAAAAAAAGTAGTGTAGGTAGGGTAGCTAGTGCTTCGCAAGTGCAACAATGCATGGCCAGATAACTGGGCAATTTAAAGTCAACATTTTAACCTTCCATTTCCATTTTTAACCAACCATCCATTCATCCTTCTGTCATTCAACCAGAAAATCTTTATCAATTCTGAACGCACTGAATCGCTATAACATCTATCTAACCCTTCAAACCAATCTGTACACCCTCTCTGTACACGCAACAATGGGGAAAAAAGGACTTTAGATTCTCATTCTCATAAATATAATTGGTATGTATAAAGTTGCTGCTGGCTACTAGGCAAAAGCCATACACGCTTCCTATTGTTATACGTAATACGAAGAGTGAGAAGTAAAATATTACTTATATAAAACATTACACAATGATAATAAAAAAAAATGGCGAATCCCTTTCTTTACACAGGAAGTATTCTACCATGAATTGACGGTAGGAATTTCAAGTCTACAGTCTACCGTATTTACTTCATTAATTTCAATCCAAACGTGCAAAAGTGTGTAGAGTAAAAGTGTCAAACTACCTAATATAGAAACTATATACTTTGCACTTAATCGTCGTTTGATTTGAAAATAATTAATTACCCATTATCAATAATTACGAAGGATCCACCCTTGACAAATTAAACACATAAAACCCAGTGTAATCGTACAAGGATTAGGATTACAAATAAAAAATTTAAAAAAAGATAAGCTTTCAAAAGTAGCAGAGCAGGTGATACCTGTCCTCTGTCACTTCATGATCGTTCCACCTGCAGTCCCAGTGCCAGTCATAACCATAAAATAATTACAGGTGTACCAATTTAATCCACAGTAGATATTAAAAGGAAATTAACCGGACTATTCCCCCCTCTAACGATGAGTATTCTCATTTTGTAATGACACAACAAAAGTAAAGCCCCTGTAGCAAAATTGTAAGGTCTGTACAACTTTTACGGCAAGTACAGATTTTACGGCAAGAGTTTTATGTATCCTCCGGAGCATTCAATAACAGTCTCATTCTCATTCTCAAAATATAAACATAATGTACACACAAAAAAATGACAAAAAAAAAACAAGAGTTGAGAGATACAGACGAGGTCCACGTCCACACGATGATGCTGACACATCAAAGGAAGGGCGGATAAACTTGGAAGAGGAAGACGCCAAGTGTAAACGGAGCGCAAAGGAAATGACTGTACTAAATGGACGTACTACCCACATGCCCACAGTCACAGTCCACAGTAATTTTAGCAATTAGTAGGTATACACTTGTGTATGATAGTCAAAAGAACACCTTCCTTCAGTTCAGCACTGTTAATTTAGCTGTATTTTGGATTTTCACTAGAAACAAACTAGTAAGAAAGAAACCGTACACGAAATTAAAACGAAAAACAATCTTACTAAGTAATTGCAAAGGGAATATTTTTGAATCTAACATTTGTATCTTGAAACTTGCAGCATCACTACTCAATACACCGTAGCACTACTTTTCCACCACAAAATGACAAAATGTGCGTAAAATGTACTCAACACTAACGAAAAGTCAGTGCCTCTTTGTACAACGAATTAAATGAATGCCCCTTCAAAAAAAAATCGTTATAAACATTGGATTGCGGTGGAATTCGAACATTTTTGTTTTGCTCATAAAACTCAAAAATTTGTTATTTACTCGCTTTAAATTCTCCAAAAGTGTTTAAGGCTGATATGAGCTCCTATTTATTGGCAACAGAAAAAATAATTCTATACCAACGTGGAAATGGTGCTTCCACGTGTACAACCCACCAGGAGAACACTAGAAACTCAAAAATGCACAAAAATTTTGTCAAATAAAATACAGTTTACACATCTAATTAAAATGGACAACTTTAAGCATCCTCTTTAACGTGTCAGTCAAAGCCACGATGGCAGTAGCCAGTGACCACTAGTATGTACGGCAGTGGACCATCAACGAATAAAAGCTAAGGAGCACTTCAATTATTACGTTTGTACGTTACACAAAAACTTGTAGAAAAAGTGTATACATTTTCGAGCAACCTGTTAGTAACTCACATAGGTTATAGGTAATATCTAAATGGCTCCTAAAAACAATGCAGAGCTGACAACATATAGTCAGTCACCTCACGTCAGTCTCTCAATCTCTCTCAAACACAAATATTCTTAATTGCACGCTGGTCTCTCTCTCTCTCTCTCGCTCTCGTCTCTTCCGTTGTTCCTTCTTGCTGTTGTTAAAAGCATGACAAAATCCAGACAACAATGGAAACATGAGACATGCATCACATTAAAGTAGCTATGCATCTATCAGTATCAGTCAGCAGTGTAGGTACAATATGAATACACATACCTATATAAATGTGGACATAATACAATACACAGGTCCACTCCACTTCAACTCACTCACCGTCAGTCTGTATTCTGTATATTTCAACTTTAAATAATTATATATGAATTGAATCTCTCATCTCTCCCTTAGCTATGCAACTGTTCAGAGATACAGATACAGGTAGCTCTGGCTCTATGTATCTATTGCATGATTCTTTTTTCCTTTTCTTTCCCCCCTTACGCTTACTTCCATCGTTCCATCTCCAACTGACGAAGGCACAAGACCACTACTACTTCAAATCAAAGTTGTTTGAGCGCATCAACTTTTTTTTCAAAGTTTTTTTTCTTCTTCTTTCTTTCATACATTTACCATTACAATACAACTCCAGGATCCACAACAAACAAACAAAATAAAAATAGAGCAGCTATATAGTATATAGCTTTAGCGTCGAGTCTTTCAATGCATTATTGTATTTGTCCATACTATTAGCATATCTAATAATGTAATAAATAACACTGGCACCAGCAGCAAATTTTTTAAAGATTGAATCAGTAATATCGTACAAAGGTTTCCTTACAGGTTGCTGTCAAGTCAAGTGGGAATAAAATATTAGATGCCCACATATATGACGATATGGCAAAATGAGTCGAAACAGTGCTGTAAGAGCTCTGTGCTGTAACTGCTGTCCCGTCTCAACGTAGGTAAGTAATTAAGAAGTAAAAATATTACTGAATGAACTTAACCAACAGCGTAGCCTTTTCTTCATAAGAATACCTAGACTTGCTTTTTTATGTGTTTATAAATCGGCTACAAAAGTCGGTTAGTTTACAAAATAAAATACTAAAAAAAACAACAATTTTAAATCCCAAGCCAAAAAGGTTAACCTTTTCGAAACGGTAACATCTAGTTTTACATCTTTAGAAAATGTGTATTTTGTTGTGACCCTTTCAAAGTGTTAGTTTCTAGTTTTGATTGTTTTTGAAAACGGTGGTTTCTTGTTTTGACCTTTTTGAAAGTGTAAGTTACTAGTTTTGAATGTTTTTCAAAATGTTAATTTCTAGTTTTGACCTTTTTGAAAAAGATAATATGTAGAATAAACATTTTAGTAAAGCATTTTTTCCATCGTTTCCCGGTTTCGAATAGGTTAAACAACAGAGGTCGAACTGAAGTCAGTAAAGTAGGTAGATATTTTCTATTTATAAAGTTAAAGTTAAAGTACGGTCTCTCATCGCCAGTCAGTTTCATTTCAGTTCATTTCATTGTTACACAAGAGAGACTCTTCATGACTGTCCTTGTTGTTTTGCCGAAGCAATAAAAAGTGAAAAAGTACCAGTAGTTCGGAAAGCACTACAGTGAGACAGCCTAAGAAAGAGTAAACACATGCAAAGGTATACCTAGGTACTCGTAAAGGAAGTCAGTCCCAAGTCAGACTTGAAGTTCCATCACGAATGCATTGTGATTGAGAATCGTAAACACGGCAAACGCAAAAAGCAAGAGGCGCAAAAGGGAGACCTAAGTAAAAAGTAATGCATGTCAAAGACTTAGTTTGCACAGGAGGATGAATTTTTCTTGAGCAAGTTTAAAAAATTCAAGTGATATGATCCTTGAAGAGTATAAACTGCTCAATGTTCAGGTAGACGGAGATTCGTGACACTATAAAAAAAAAGCTTTTGACTATAGTACCCATACCCTAAGAAACACGCTAAGCTAAACAAACGTGCCTCCCCGTTTATCACCCAGATTAGGGGGCATGACGGGGATTTCTTAGAAAAGAAATTGAATTTAAAAGTTGGAAGGTATAAAAAAAAATTACCAAATATATTAAATATATATTTCCCACTTGCTTCCCTTTTTAAAAGTTCCATTTCGTTATTCTTTGAAATCTTTCAATTTTCAATGCATTACTGCACTGCCATTTTTAAAGAGCTCTTTGTAGCACAGGCATTCAGGCAACTTTAAGTGGCAGCATAAAAGACACAGAATTGCATGAAGATTCTCAAGACGAAGACCAAATAAGAAAATATACATGTGTTACATGAGGAACATTATAAATATACGAATACGTGTCTATCTAACTTCATAGATAATGATAGTAGGAGAGATACAAAAGAGATAGGGAAACCACTCCTATGGATTACGACCATTACGATACGATTACGAATTACAGATATAGGCATTACAGAGCTACTACTATATAGCTATAGGCATCTGAATTAGATACATAGGTATAATTAAGTGCGGATTTAGATAAAGGTACAGTCTACAGTAGTTAAGCCTCAATGACAAATTACTTGAAGAATTCAAAATGACAAGCTTTGATGTTCTTCTTTCACCGCCAATGACAATTAATTACATCGTATTAAAACCTAAAATGTAGGAACACATCTGATTCTGACTCCGATGCGATGTTGATCCGAAGATACCTAGGTACATACATACCGTTAGGTGTGGTTTAACAACTTCTACACATATCCAGAATACAGATAATATAAATGCTACCATCAACACGAGCACCAGTGAGAATTCGAGTTTAGATTTTCAAGATTCTACAGAGATGCCACATGCATCATGTCAACATCAACGTCTAACTAGGTACAAGTACAACCAACTGAATCTAACTTCTAATTTACCTACGTATTATACTTGCCTGCAAAAACACAGCGTCGGTATGTACGTACCAAGTGAATTTTTAATTGCGCACAAGTAGGCACAAGCACACGCTGTTACGCTGTTACCACATTTTTTATGCTAAATAAATACGAACGTAGAACTTTTCTCAATTTCTAAACTGTTTGATGAAGTACGTACGTACAAAAGTCATCGGGCGGTGCCAGGTACACGATGCCAATGCAAATGCATTCAACGCAGACCAGTTGCACAGTTGAATAACAATAAAGATAAAGCAATAGTGTGATAAAAATAATTAAAATGCTAAATCAAAATTACAATTAATTGTGCTCATTATAATATGCCTTTTTAGACTTATTTTGTTGCAGAGCTAATTAGCTTACCAACACGACTTGACCTATCTGCTTACTGGGTGTGCAGTAGTGTGCACAAACCATTGGGTATGCAGATATATGTCGATATATGTAATTAAACTGTACTTAATATGCAATCCGCTTGCACTAAGATTTAATCTAGGTAGGTAATATGAATTAGGTAACGGTAATTGGATTAACACAGCCTTCACTTGTGTTTTACACATTTTAGGCATTACAACGAGTAACGAGTACCAGTGGACAACTAGTGTAGGTATTTAGTTAACATAAATTCTTTCCAAGTAGGTAGGTAGGTAGGTACTTTAAACTAAAGTAATCATAATTTAAAAATTATTAGATATTTGTAGAAAGGTTCCTACCTTGGCAGCCACGATGGAGAGTCCCAAGCCGGAATTAAGTTTTTGAAGTTTAATAGTTTGAATCTCAGGTTCACCCGCAAGATTACTAGCTCGATTTCCCCCACCCATCATCACATTATTCACTACACTCGCTGAACTATGAGTATTATTGTTCAAAATACTTTGACTTGACGTTCCCCCGCCGGTGGTGGGACTTCCCAAGCCCGTGACACTACTCATCATTGGATTATCACTATTATTTGTATTATTATTGCTCACACCCCCACTTCCACCCCCCACATTCCCATTTCCCACGGGTCCTCCACCACTCCCGCCGCCGCTACTGACCGGATTGAGACTGCTACCGTGCATGGAGGAGGCGGCGGTAGCGGAGGACAGATGATTATTGAAGGGGAGTTGAAGGTGCTGTGGATTTTGTTGGGGTGGCTGTTGGGGTTGAAGGACATGTTGATGATTTGGAGTGGTAGTGGAATTATTGAAAGCGGGTGCAAAGGAGCGACCACTCATGGCACTGGGTGACCTCATTGGATCCTGGAAAAATATGGTCCAGTAGCCCGCTGCACTGGGATTCGGGGTGAGCCGACAGAGAGGGGCAAGGGGGGAGAGGAACTCAATTAGTCCGGACGGAACCCCGCGAACAATGTCACAGGAGTAGCCGTCTTCCGGAAGGAGAAATGCTAGTCCAAGTAAGGGCTCCTCTTCCACTCGCACATGGCGACCGTCCGTTCGTATTACTTCGTCAACCGTGCTCTCAGCAACCTACAAGAATAAAAAGAAAGAGCAATCCATTAGTATTATTATAAATCACACATCACAATTTACGCACTTTTTTCTTTCTTAATATTTTTTTTAAAAAACATTTCCTATTTTTTTTAGGCACCTATTAAAACACGTAGCACATATATTTCACTTTTGAAGTATTAACAAAGTGCCGTATTTAATCACATAAAAAAATGACCACATTACTAATGCTAACACACCACGCAATACGCAATAAAGATTAAGGCCCCATTTATGACTGTGTGTATTACTCACAGAATAAATTGGGCGTACAAATTGTGTATGCTTCTATAATCTTGTGTTGGGCCGGAGCACCTCACTCACTTGCACACTCACTCACTGCTAAAATAAATCACACTAACCACTCACTCTCATTCTCCTACACAAGGGATCCTCTCTCTCTCTCTCTCTGTCTCTCTCTCAAAAGGGAAATAAAAATGTTTAGTCTGCACACTAGAGAATGACTCGAAACGAAAAACGAATATTATTTATTCTTCTTGAAAACTTCAAACTCAAACTCCCTTCCTCAACTTTTCATTTTCCCTTTGAGGAGCATCTGAGCTGAACTACATACAACAACGTAGCTCACACACTAATAGCTATGATGCACAATAACAATATCCCCAACCAATATAACAATCACCAAACTCACCAACTCCACTGTAGGTCTATGTATGTATACATGTATAATAATTACACACTACAGTTCTACTTACACAATAAGGTAGCCTATCTGGTCCATGTCAATCTGTGACTAGGAACTGTTTCACACAGTAACAGTATAGGCATTTGGTATTTCCTCACAAGAGTAAAAGTAGGTATTGGTAAGTAAATAGTAATAGGAGACAGCATCAGCAGTCAGACCTACAAAATACTAAATACTACACGTCTCTACCACCAAATCCAAATATAATGTAGATAGGTAGGTAGGTATATCCGTAACAAAAAGGAAAAGGAAGGGACCTCTCTGTACTCTGGTACTCTGGTAAACTGGTAGGTATAGAGTCAAGTGAATGGTGAAACTTCCACCCCTTTAGCTCTCTGAGTGCCTGAAATTTTCTTACTCATTCACTATTGGATTCTATGTGTATCTTCTGCCTCGGATGGATCCAACAGTTTCTGTTCAACGTCTACAGTCCAAACCAAAACCAAATTCAAAGCAGTGCAGTCCAATGCATTAGGTATAGGAAAGTATATCCAAAAAGCATAGCCCATCATCATCATGGCACTCAGGCACTGGCACTGAGAACCAGAGACGATCCAAAGACCATTCGTCATTTTCCATTTCCATTCCATTCCGTGTATACAGTACTTACTCACTCACTCGTGGACTCAGTCATAGAATTTTTGTTTATCATCATCAGCCTCCTTGAAAAAAGTTCTGTCGCCGTATCATCCTTATCCTATTCTCCTATCCTTTTCCTTATCATCATTATCGTTATCGGTAGACCAACACTGTACATACAGACTGAACTGTAGTGCTACTAGCCACCAGCCCTCACTCTGACACTGACTGGATGGCTGGCTGACTGGCTATGATGACTTATTACTTACCTACACATGGATGACGTAATCATATAGGGATAAGTACCTCAAACAACATCACATAAATCACTAGCACATCCAACTAGGAACCACAACAATACCTTATAGGTAGGTATAATTACTACAGATGACAGACATTACTCACTTCATAGACACCTCATTGTAATTGCCTACTCTGAATTATATTAAAACACACCACTCGACTCGTTATAGAACTGGCCAAGTGGCAGATAGAACTTTTTGACGTTTTGCCCCATTTAAAAATGTTGTTAGAATGTTTTGCTTTGCTTCTTCAATTATGAATGTACCTATTCTAAATTCAAGATTGAGTAATAATCTCCTTCCTTATACAATAAAGAAATATGACTAAATTTTTACATCATATAAAGCGTTTAGCCAATGATGTAGCTTAGCTAGGTACCTAAAAGTGCTCTATTACTTTTTTTTTATTACATCGTATACGTAACACCGACCCAATCGAATCGAAAGCTGCCGTCAGCCCACTCAGTCATATTTTATAACCATAGCTTAGCTACAATGGAATGCCAAACCATTATGTAAGTAAAGCCATAGACCACCATCCCCTTTTTCAAGTGTAAAACGGACAACTCACAATAGTGTCATAAAATTACATGTGCATTCCAAATTTTATATTCCCAATCAGCTTCTTTGAAGTTCACAAGCTCACAATCAGTGAGACGGTGCTAATCAAAAGTTTTTACTCCCTAGTCAGTAATTAAAGGCTTACAAATATTAAGTTATTAAGTAGGTACGATCTTTGACTCTGACTCGATGCTTTCTTCCAAGAAATAAGATTACGATTACGACTGCACAAACTACAGCGACGCAACTGTCCAAATATAGTCAACTAGATACACCGCATGTACGCCGGTAGATAATTTAATCTGTGAACGTTTAATACACCCCATTATACAACTAATTCCATATAAACGAGAAATTACTTACAACAATTAGCAATAAATTATACGCGAAAGAATGAACACTAAATCCTGAATTACAAAACGATTAATTATACGACTTATATTATAAGGTAGTACGGTCTTGTGATTGTGAGTTATATAAATTATACGTGCCTTCTAGTAAGTTCTTCACCCTGTAAAAACTGTACCTCTACGTCAGTCATCTCAAGTATTTAAATCAAATTAGACCCTTCACGTCAAAGCTAATACGATGCATGTTTTATTTGCCAATGACACGGCTGCAAAAAATATAAAACTCGAAAGAAATTACGAGACACTCATGAGAACTCAACACAGCTATAGTTGCATTGCATTGGCACCTACAATGTACATAGTAGCAACTGTCAAACTTAAGAGGTGTTCAATCCCCTCAAGTTTACAAAAGTTTTCACTAGAATTCGTTTACAATTACCTAGGTGAGTACCTACACACTGTTTTTGTTCCTATAGATTGCCAGTGAATCCGGAATTCGACAAAATAATTGTTTTTTGTTATCTGTTTCTTTTAATCAAACTTTATCTGTAAAATAATCTAATGTTTATAACCTTTGTCTAGTTTTGCCTTATAAGCTAGTTCTATAGATTCTATATATCGAGACTGATTGGTTTTAGCTCTGAGGTTCACGCACTCTACTGCAAATCAAGTAGACACCAAAAATGACAGACAAACAAAAACTTCCGAAAAATTTTTAACTTCCTATTTGCGTCTACTGTGTAAATAAAACGCAGGTAAATGAAGCACCATAGATAAAACGTCAAACAAAATCATTTCAATGCTAAACATGAATTTAATTATTTTAAAATTCAAAGTGTTTAGGTAGGTATTTCCGTGTTAAGAGTAAACAGCAAAAATCAAAATTAAATTAAATTGGAGGCTGACCATAAATTATTTTAATAGATTAAAAATAAAATAAAACAAACAAGACTGTTACTGTCATTACTTATTACTTTGTGAGCGTTTCAGGAAAATCCTGCCATAATTTTACAGGAAATCAGGGAAATAAAAGTCGAGAATTTTAATCTTTAGTCTTCAACCCAGTCAGCAGCATTAACGTCATGCGGTCATTAATCTATTCACTCTGCTAAGTATTCTGTTGACTGTTTACGAATTACGAATTATGTATGTATACATTACAGCGATTATTTTTACAGATAAATGTAAATATTATAGCATTTCCCAAGGTTTACAGTATTACAAATTGCACATTTAAATGGTAATTATGACAGTTTCGGCTTGCTTTCCACCCGGCAGTCCACCACTAAAGTAGGTAGGTATACCATTCCATTGAAAATTCACTCAACAAACAATTTGAGTGCCATACATACACATGGCAGTATACGTTAAGTTAACAATCATCGTGAATATCATGAGAATGTGAGACTCGACAAATGTTTGCATTACTTGCACGTTTAATATTGACGCTTAGAAACAACCATAATAGTTACCACAGTAGAGTGACAGTTGTAGTAGCAGCCACGTTCACTTAACTGCGAACAAGCATAAACTAGCTATTTCCATTTTCTGCACCGTTCTAAACTAACATAAACAAAAATTCACCGGATATTTTTCATTTCTTTCTTTGAATGTACAGTTACCCATGTATTTTTGTAACCAGACATTCGTACAAAGTAAATTAAACGGTGCCCTATAGTTGTAAGTAACTTAGAGCCAGAATTCACAGAATTCAGTGATTTCAAAATGGCTAATGGTTCAATGGCTTTGTTGTTTTATTCCGATTCAACGTGCCTAGGTACCCATATATTAATTTTGTTTTAAATTAAAGCAGCATAATTTAGAAAGAAGCATGCAATTAAAATGTGCTGTTTCTGCAAACACTCTTAACTAAAGGCAGACTTATTACTGTCATGAGAAGGTAAGCAAAGCGAGAAGGTCTAAACATAAAACATAATTTTAACGACATCATATCATCCTGTAATTACTGATACGACAGGTGCGGCTACAGGTTTCACTCACTAGTCAGTCTAGTCACAGATGTACTTACTACATAGTTAATGTGTAAAATAAAAATTGAAAAGGCAGGTGGGTGCACACTAAAATTCCATCACGGGAATAAAGTTCAAATAAAATTTATTGACGGATAGCATCACTAAAATAGAATCAAAAACTGAAAGATCGTCAATTCATTTCTTGGAATCAACTTACAAGGTTTTACACTAAAAGTAAAAGGCATAGATTTAAGCATTCCAAAATTTTATCTGCACTTACTATGGCCACTATGTATACCACTTCAAAATATAAGATTACTAAGTCCCTTTTTAAACCTTAAAGACACAGCGCAGCGTATGTTCAGTGCAAACCATTTTAAAAAAATATTGGATATTTGCAGATTTTATTATTTGTATAGGTACCTGACTTTACTATCTTAAAGTGGGTTGAAGGGTCAATGAAGTCATAAAATACACTCGTAAGGGAAATTTGGATTGGGATGTGCAGTCAGTAATGAGGCAGATCACATTTGTATTTTTTTTATATTATTATTATGGTTTTAAACATAAACAAAGGAAAAACAAACTAGCTTCAAGACTCATAAACTTGACTGATTCACAGCCAAGATTTGTTTTTCGTGTCCTGACTGAGATCTTAAAGTGTGATGGGACTCACTATATAGTCAATTCCAATACAATTCCATCTAGATCGTCAACAATCGAATAGATTCAATTCACAATACATAAATTTATTCCTACACATCCAGTACATTTAAGGGAGAAAACATGTTATTTAGAGTTGGCTAAACATTTTAAAGTCTCTACCATAGCAAAGGGTTAAAGAATCCAAAAAAAAGTTCACAACTTGTTTTTAAAACGATAGCCGAAGTACCTATTAGCCTATTGTCTATTGGCAATTGAAAAAGGTTGACGTTGTGATTACTCTAATGAGTGCCCTATTTCTACAGCTGAAGCTGAAAGTGTGTAAATAGAACACTTTGCAATAAATTGCTTAAACTTGTGCCTACGTAAACAACTCTGATACCTTACTAGTTAGTACTTTCTGGAAATGAGAGCATCATATTCTGTCAATTATAAGGATTATTTGTACTACTGCGCATTTGAAATTCAGTAGCCTTATGGCATGAATTCATCAAATTCAAAACTAACTAGTAAGCCACCGTAATACCGGCAAAGAGCTGCTGGTACACGTAAGTGAATTGGAAATTAGTCATAATAGGTACCTATGTACCCATGGTCCTGACGTGATTGAGATTGAGCTCGTTCATAGTTGGGTCATGAAATATGGAGAATTCATAAAATGAAGTAGACACAAAGCAGTGCCGTCCAAATATCGTATTACAGAGCTAAATTTTAATTACATAGCAGCGTAGCCACGAGAGCACGAAAATGAAAATTCTAGCAAAATACTTACTATACCTACTAGCACACATCCAACCTTAACTAGGTACTAAACATAAACCAACAAAAAAAAATTATGTAGAACGAAGCTTTATAGCTTCCTTTGCAGTATTATTTACTAAAGTACAAAGGAACCACCTTAATTCCGCACAGAAAAACAAATAAACTGCGACGCTTCTTCCAAGCTGATCATATTTTCATACTGATATTTCAGTTACCTATATTACATATTACATCTCACAGAAAACTTTACTGTAATTAAACTCCAGGATAAGTACTTACGTAACATAGGTATCTATATAGATACATAAATATTACATTTATTTACCTACATGCATCACTTTTATGTACACATAATGCCTAACTCAATTTCATAGTTTGAACAAAGCATAAAAAGGATCGTAAAAAATCTCATCGTCAGCTCTCAATTTCAATTCCCGTCAGCCCACCAGCCTCACGAGCAAATTTTAAATTAAATATTTTAACAAGGCAATACGGTACGGTTACGGTATATAACGGCAAGCCCGAGAAAACCAAAAGCACACACGCTCCCTTAAAAGTTAAAATGTAGACGAACAAAAAAAGAGACTGGCCTGTAATGTTTATTACATAAAACCAAGTCATTAACAGAGTTCCCCCTTTTACTCCCTACTTTCTTTCAGACTAAAACTAAAAATGATCTCTCCTGACCTTGACATTTAGAGTGCACACTCAGTTTGTATGTATGCATTACTTCTACAGAATTTGCGGCAGACTATTCAACACCCAGAGTCTATACTGCTCCGGCTGCCCTACCCTGGCTGGCATGGTAAATGCTCCCATAAAAAATCAAATCAAATGCCACGTGCAACAAGTATACGTGCCCCACTGTTACGTACATGTCCAAACACAATTCAATTTTTTTTTTTAAAAAAGAAGTTTAAAGTGGAAATAAAAAATGTATGGCAGTCCGTACAACTGTATAATATAATGCTATGGCCGTAAACTTTGAAATGGGCTCCAAGAGCCAAGTTATACTGCTCGTTCTTCTCAACTTATTTCATTTTCATTTCCACGACTGCTGTCTTTCCATCTAGCATCTGTACAAATGTCGAGTGTAAAAAGACCAAACACGACAGGACACAAGTTCTATACTCACACAGAGCCTATACAGACAGTAATGGGACACAACGTGCTCACTCATTTCGGTGGAAATGACAGCAAGACTTGAAATTGAAAAGAAAATTCCAAGACTCGGTCCTTTACGGCTTTGTAGTGTTAAATTCGAATTTAAATTTGAATGCAGCCTGCATTCAACGATTCAACCCAGAACTCATAGAAGTGAAACTCCAACAACGCCGACATAATTACGCGCTAAAAACTTTGAAACTGTTTAAACTTATAGGACCTGGATTTATAAGGAAATAAATATATACCTAACTATCTTTATGTGTTTCCTCCGGACCTACGGTTTGGGGAAAAACCACACTCCAGAGCAAATGCCTTCTTGGGCTCACTCACTTCTTATAGTTAGTAGTTAGTACTAACAACATTACGCGTCCACCATAATCACATTAAACTCCGAGGTTTCTAATGAGAAACTTTGCCAAATCCTAAACTTTCATTTTCTTTTATACACACTTTAGTAATTGTAATTGTGAGCTGCCAGCAGCTGCCATATTTATATAGATGCTAGATGCATGAACCTATCCAGAAAACGGAAATGCCCTCTTTTAACAACCTAAAATGCAATTTACACAAAAGGTAGATACAAAACAAATGGAAAAATAAACTTACCCTTATAATGTTGTCAAGCATTTCGGATGGAATTGGAACTTCATCCGTTTCGTACTGATATTTCATGAGAAGACACCTCAGCTGCAGAGAGTTCAATTTAAAACAGCTACTTGCAGTAGTTGCCAATTCCTCGGGAGTACTTTTTGGGGCCTAGAATTAAATTAAATAAAAAAGAAAGAAAATTAACATATAAATCTGTAAAAACTAAAAATCACCATCCATTATGTACACAAAATTATAAAACGAATATACGAATACGCCTACGTCAGCTCTGAAAGCCAAACAAGTTAACAAGTACATAGGTAATGTTCAAACGGAATCAATCAATAATTCAGTAATAGAAGTCACAAAGGTAGATGGAAAATTGTAGAGTAACTTGATTTAATTTTAATCCTGACTTCCTGACCTGTAAGGAGGATTTGCTAAATTAAATTAGGCTACATCAACTAGAAAGAAGGTATATAGGTATATGTATGTAGACCAATGGGTTCAAAGGGGTGGCTTTAGAGTCAAACCGTTCGTCTAACAGCCACCGTTGTGCTGTCACATTATATCTCCTGACATGGTTTCACTCTAGCAATTTTATTACTTCTGCTCTGACGCTCCGAAATTTCATTCCCTTGTTTTCTCTTTCATTTTGACTTTGACTCCGTCAACCCACACACACACACACACAACACGCAAAAGTCCCACCTAAAGCCGCCGCGAATGGAATCCCAAAATTTCGAATTCAATTTGTTATTTACACTTCATGTCACCGGAGAGAACAACGGTAGGCTTTTATTCAATTGACGCCCGGACTTACAACAAGGCCCTTTACAGAGTCCATCCCACTACAACAACCCAGGCAGGCCAGACTACACGATCTTTTGATTCCAATCGCAGCGTAGGTCATAGGTATGTATATGTACCCTCACGGTAATGACATTACGGAGCGAAGACAGATTCTAGACATACCTAGGTACATAGGACGTGCATACAAAAATCAAACCCGTCCCGTCCAACAATAAAAAAAATACCGAAAGATTCCTTTTAGAAGAACATGGAAAATACAGGAGATGGACTACCCACACTCCGAAGAACAGAGCCAGAGTTAGGAAAGGAGACTGACAGAGCAGTTGGAAGCCCATTTATGGCACAGAAGAGATACGTCGAAAAAACATGGGAACGGAAAAGCATTGTGGTTTGCTTTCAGTCAATCTATACTCACTCATATGGATATACCTACCTATATCTATGTATTTGAAACAGGTAGGTAGCTTAACTAGTTACGTTAATTGAATTTGCGATGAAAGCAAAATTATTTAATATGTGATAAAAAAATAAGTTGGTAAGCCACTTCCTATACACCTACTGTCACAAAACTTTTTTACTTGGTCACTGTCACGACTAGTCGGCTGCCGGCTTGCCCTGTTCTATTCGATTAGTTTTAGCTTTACTAACTCGTAAGATATAGGTACTAAGCCTACGTAAGGTAGCCCGGATAAAAATACAGAAAGTACGCTTAATTAATTGTAGGTAAGTAGGTATACGAGAAGTAGGGGCCATACATTACATACTGGGGTTGGAGTTGGGGTAGGTTGATTTAAAAACTATTGGCTACTACAGAAGTATACATAGCTACAAAATCCGTCCATTATCGCAGTCATAATCCGTCTTTTATAACAGGTTTTAATAGAAGGCTTAAGTTCTAATAAAGCATTGATAACTAGGAAGAGGAAGCAACGGAATTTAGAGAAAAAATCATCACAACGCATCGGTGCACAGTTTACAAGGAATAGATATGTACTGCTCCTGCACTGGCACTGTGGACCCGGGTAGCGGAGATCCGGCTTGGGTTATAATTTAAAAACTACGGTGATGAGTTAATTACACCGCTGACGTCTTTTAATACACCTCCTGCAGATCCATGAGAGCTAAACATGCAATAATTTATTAACGATACATCTACATACATAAAAAACGCCACGCCGGAACCCGGAACCCGGAACTGACGACACAAAAAATAAACAAGGTAGGTACCTAGGTAAGTACCTACATAAATACTAGGTAAAAGTTACGACGCAGTTTCGAATCAAATTTCCCCTTATACAATGGAAAAATATACCTCCCTGAACTCTTTGACGATCTTTACCGTGTATTAGGCAAAGAAGGACGATCTTTGATATTTAAAAATGTGACAAAGACTGGTAATTGTAAGTCTGCAAAGACGCAGAAGAATATTTAAAGGGCATTTCTAAACTTTTGGGAACCCTGCTGGAATTTTCCGGGCATAAATACACTCGAAAAAACCGTCCTGCATTCTCAGAAAATGGATGAATTACACTTTCCAATTCAAAAGTCGACAAAAACTAGGAGTAGGCTTCTACTGAAATTATTCAGCGGATGAATTTATTTGTTACTTTCTTAAATTCATGTCCTACGAAATATAGGCTCTTACACTCAATCCCCAGCGTGCCCTTCTCGTCAATGTCCTATTCTATTTCATCTACTTAGCCCAACCTACGAAGACGAAGGTCAAATACGAACGACCTAATACGACTGACTATAGAGTTAATAAAGAATGAGGATAGATACATTATGTAGCATCAGTGGAGCGTTTACAAGGGAGTAAGTGGAGTAGCAATGCAATGGAGCCTGCACGCCCCTTCAGACACTTTAGTCGTAACTTTAAATTTGGAGAAAGCACAAGTGAAATTGACTTATAGATAATTCAGTACGTACTTCCTCCATCTACGATGAATGTACGTCATACACTTATGTCCATGGCATCCAACTCTACTGCTGATCTATTACTAGTACAAGCCTGCCTTAGCAGTTTCCCTTTAATTCCTGAATACTAATTTGCACTTACTTAAAGAAAGCCAAGTTAAAAAAAAAGAGAAAGAAAAAAAGATGTGAAAGAAAGTTCCATGTTACCTGAAGGAGATGCGCTGCTTGAACGACGCGTACCAAGTGGCAGTCTGCTGCCAGCTCCAAACCTTGCTTCTCTGCCCAAGTCTCAATACGATTCAGTCGTCGACGAAGACGATTTCCCCAGACGCGACTGCAATAATTCCGACCACCGTCCATTCCGATTACCTAAATAGACCAAACCAAACAAAGAACAAGACAAGATGATAAAAATCGAATCCAATTTCAACATTAAATATTGACATACTCTAGATACTTGAAAGAAAAACACCAACAAACAACTGCTCGGCCTGTCTTCGTCTTCTTTTTCATTTAAAAACTCGTAGTGCTTACGAGCTTCACACACATTCAACAGGGGCAAAAATTCTATGCATTTTAGATTTAAAAGTTTCCCAAATTTTAAATCGTACCAGTTCCACTTTGCTTTACTGTATAGTCATTCAGTACCTACATAATGTACTGATTTCCAATGACGGACCTATAAACACGCATTAACTTTGCGTGTACAAATCCCTATATGCAGCATGCAATCATCAGCTGCAGCTGCAGCAGGATGCAAAATGTCATTGAAAAGGTAGAGAACGTGACCTAATTCTAAAACGAAGCATTCAGAGATTGACATGATAAATTGAAACATCTTTTAGTAAGAATTATGAAATGCCTGCACAACTATACCTACGACACGGTCTATTCTACATGGCATGAGTAGGTAGGTATATCACAAAATCAATACAAAAAAAACTAATAAAAAAGAATGATGTGGTGTGTACACAGTATACTGTATGAAAAATAGATCGGTATACGTATACCTAGGCATTTAGAATCAAAACGGAATTACGATCATAAATTGAAGAATGATTGGATAATTCAATTAGGTCGGATCAGACCTGACTTATTTTCCTTCCTGTCTTGCATCGACAGACATTACTTGCTATGGGATATTTTTTACGGACGCTCCGGGTCTCAGAAAAACCGAAACGCAATACATAGTATGAAATGAAATTACAGATGACGGAAGTCTCAGCTCTTCTTTCCGTTCTCTTTCCAGAAACTAGTACACGCAGTACGTCTTTACTGGTAAATCAAGTGGTACCTTACGTACTTAACCTTTTCGAAACGTTACCATTTCTATTTTTACACATTTTTGAAAGTGTTATTTTTAATTTTGACCTTTTGGAAAGTGTTAATTTCTTATGTCTTGACATTTTTGAGTGTTAATTTCGTGTTTTACATCTTTTTGAAAAAGTCCATTGCTTGTTCTGACCCTTTTGAAAGTGTTAATTTCGTGTTTTACATCTTTTTGAAAATGTTTCTTATTTTGACCGTTTTGAGTGTTTCGTGTTTCACCCCTTTTTTAAAATGTTAATTTCTAATCCTGAACTTTTTGAAAGTCTTATAGTTGCTGGTTTTGACCCTTTTGGAAATGTTATTTCTAGTTTTAGCCGTTTTGAAAACGTTTATTTTTAGAAAAAGCACTTCTGTCAAGCATTCTTTCCATGGTTTCTCAGTTGAGAATGGGTTAAACTAAACGGAGGGAAGAGAGAGATGGAATCCCGTCCTTCATTGTGCTAGACACAATTAAGTGGCTTGCTTTCATCCGAATCTATACTACAATTAGAGGAGGTATGTCGAGTCTCAAACCTTCGAGCTACATTACTACATGCTCCTGGCCACTTCGTGTTACTATTACATAATTGGGACAAAGGTAAATCAATTCACGTCTATCCCTGAATAGCAATAGCAGGATGTATAATAATTGTATCTATCCATGTAGCTATCTGTCAAGAGCCAAGGCACCCAGGGAGAAAGGTTTACTATGAGTCTAAAGGTGCGTCACACTTTTGGCATTCAAGCTACTACGTAAGTAGTAACACCGACTAATGACACAAAGGAATATTAGATTCCTAATTCCAAATGCGCGTTCTACAAATACATAAAAGGAACACAGTCACCAAGAATTGTGTCTGTGATCAATCACAAAGTCAAGGCAGAGCCAAACCAATCAAGCTAAATCACAAAAGAAAGGAAGTTTTAGTAAACATCCGTCGGATGCTATCTGCGACTAAAAGTACACCATAATTTACACCAGCACTTTTTATTCAGAAAAAACAAACCTGAAACTACCAACTGCAAAATATTCTATCTATCTGCACACGATTCTTTAAACAAACAAATGTACGTTTACGCTACTTTACATTGCATTGTAAAACAAACCATATATTATACATATACCTTTTTGTTTGAATTTTGAACAAAAAATTTAAATAAAATGTAAACATTCAAAAAAGCCTTTTCGAAACGGTAATATACTTAGTGTTGAATGTTTTTGAAAATGGGGAATTTCTAGTTTTGACCGTTTGAAAACGGTAAAATTTCTAATTTTCTGACTTTTCAAAGTGTTGTTTACTAGTTTTGACCGTTTTGAAAAAGTGTCATTTACTAGTTTTGACCGTTTTGAAAATGTGTTGTTTACTAGTTCTGGCCGTTTTCTAAAAGTGGATTTATAGAAAAAAAAGACTTTGTAAAGCATTCTTTCCGTGGTTTGCCACTTGCCAGTTGCGAATAGGTTAAAATGCTTTACAAAATTGCTGCAAAAGATAAAATTTCCCTCAAAAACTAAAATTGTAAATATACTTTTCTTACAAAATGTGGTAGCTACATACCACGCTTTAGGCTTTACATCCGTTCGAAAAGGCAAAAGTGGAATGTGTCTCTGTCTAGCAATCACACCATATTACTACTCGTACAGCGCCAATGAAAACGAACTCACAAAGGCATAATCAAGAAAGCTCACATTCCAGCACGTCTAGGTGTTCATTAGTCGAGAATAATTCTGACTTCCCGATGTGATGCGAACCAATTCAACCAATGGAACCAACCCATGCATCTGTACAATGAAGAAAAAGGAAACGACGAAGACTAGAAGAAATTAAATGAAAAGCCCTGCTTTCCACGTACGAGTAATTCAAACCTACTTCCAAGGTTCCAGGCCTTCCACCCATGTCCCTACCTACCTACCTATAGGTATCTAAGTAGGCATTCCAAATGAACATAAAAAAGTATAAAATTTCTAAATTAAATTAATGAAGCTATACGCTATATAGATAATAAACCCGTCCCGTATCTATCATACCTAGACCTTCCATCAAAGTTCAATCAGCAGTAATATCATTCTTACACATAAACTAAAGCGCTACTAGAGCTGCTAACTGCTGCCGGGCTGGTTTTATCTGACATATTACTCCACTTCTTTGATTAACTTCCACGAGTTTCTAATTACAGTGACAGCAATAATACAAAAGTATCAAATTGTATTAACGGTACAAATCATAAATAAAGGATATTAATAGCCTCCAGGGGGTTCGCCCCTTCTAATAGCACGTAAATTGACAATGACGATTCAGAGAAAAGCTCGTATTAAATAGGACTGTCTACCTACCTCATGTTTTCTACTTCTACCTGGAAGTTAGCACTGCCATAACTACTATGGAAGCTGGAATATCGGAAAATGAAACTTTGGTGGATAGGTACCTACTTTGCTGTAGGTCGGTAAATAATAAATAAAGTAACTACCTACTTACTTACATAGCTTACGTAGTATGAACAAGCAATTCACAAATAATTGCATTTCGTAAAAACTGTTTGTAGAATAAAATGGCTTGTCAACTACATGATGGGATTCCATACAAAACCTTTCCAAAATGTTGTAAACGTTTACGAAAGCCGAAGAAAAGCTGCCTTTCTAAAACTGTTGATACCACGTTGAGCCCATTTTAAAATAAACTTTTAAAGCCTGAGGAAAAAATAGGTACAATGATGAAAGATTGCTTAAAAATGTAGGAACAACTTTATGAAATACCTAGACCACCTACAGCTAGACTATAACTACGTAAAGAATGGTGATAGACGCTCCTACCGCAGCCACGGTAATAGATTCAAGATTCATTTCCGACTATAAAATGAAATTCCCTCCCGTTCTCCCATGGAAACTCGTTCCAGCCTCACGCCCACCACCATCCTCCCATTTTCTGCCAATCTGTATAGGTAGGTAAGTAAATGAAATACCCACCTCACAAGGAAAACTTATCCCCCGAGGAGCAGTCTGTGGAATTTCAGCTTGGGAATCTAAGCTATCTTTCATAGGCAATGAATACATAAGATTATAGAATTATAGAGTAGAATGGAACGAAATTGATATCAGCAGGATATTTGGACTTAACGGGGAAATAGACAAGAGAGAATGGAAGTAAAATTGAATTTTCTAAGGCAGTTTTGTTGTATGGATGATGAAGACATAGGTAGGGAGCGATCTAATAAATGCCTATTCACTTTTCCTTGGCGTATAGCCTCATTCTTTCTTGTATTATAGACATGGCAAATGTAAATTTTGAGAAATAAAGTAAACTCAATCATACTTTCCCCACACGTCTTCGTCTCAACGTTTTCACTTTCACTTATAGTACGTCTACCCTTCCAGACTTTCACCAAACCCAAAAACCCTAAAATTTAATTTAATCCTTCCCTTCCCTTCCTAACTTCCGTAATTCTGAATTTAGAGAAGAATAAGACCGAGAAATCACAAAGCTCAATACTACACACAACAAGCACTAATAATGTAATGCAACGTATACATACAGTACTGAACTGATACTTTCTTCCTTGCACTAATAGCAATTAATTCCTTGATTCAACCGAGCAAGAATTTCCTGGCCGCACATACCTACATAGCAAGTAAAATCTGGAAATGGTGGGAAATTTCTTGCTCGTTCCAATCCAAATTCAAGATGATCTCACTTCACTAGTAAGAGAATGCATGGTGAATCCACGAAACTAACTTGGGTAAAATTTCTTAATGTAATTACATACTCGATGCCATTTCAGCCGAGCAAAAACTTTCTTCCGAATGCCGCCTGTACTAGTCCACAAATCTCCTTTCTTCGTTCATACTGATTACTACATACAACTATAACTGTACAAACGTACGTAGGTACGTACCTTATTAAAAACAGCCATGTTGATAAAATGGAAAAGTTGAGAAAAGAGCTGGATTGTTAAAGCAGCATTGACTCGGCATCTACGAAGCAAAGTCATGGCAGTCCCCAGAACTCCTAGGATCTGAAATTTGAGAAGAATAAAACACATCATTAAAATAATTAACACAATCAACTCTAGAATGCCACGGATTCGTTCTAAAAATATAGTACAACTAGTAATGCGGTTTGTTCATTTCTTTCCAGGGCAGCGCTTACATTATTAAGTACTGCAATAAAAACGATAAAATATGCTTAAGACACAACAACGATGGTGCCCTCATTTAAAGGGCTAGAAAACCTATCTATTCAACTATTCCTACCCTGCACAGGTACATACCTACAAAGACTAACTGTCTACTACCAGCTATGCCCACAGTAATAATACCCACAGTTTAGAAAATAAACCCAGTTTTTAACGGGCATTTTATAATTAAACTTGAGCTGCAATCAATGACATGACACACCACACGGCTATCAAAGATCAAAGAATTTACATCAAACCAGCCGTAGCTTAATAGCTACAGCCTTTGTCACTTCTATTATTCGCCCAATCATTCTGTTAGTTTGGCGTTTAATTTCAATTCTAATGAACAACAGACGAGTCAAACTCAAGTGGCATGTGCTGTATTGTTCACATTAGCCTTGAACCTGGAGTTTTTCGGGTAGATCATAAGCCGTAAGCTTGAATTCAAAATTACAGTAGGTGCCTAGGTACCTATGTATACTGCTAAACGAAAACTAGGGGGGCCCCTTGTTTATGTATGTAAACTCTTTCAAAGCCACGTGCCCACCTTTACTTCTATAATTCCTACGTATTTACTTTTTTATGTTGCTTAAACGTAGCGCACTACTACGCTGCTGCTTGAATCTACTTGGAACTGGAGGTCAAAGCCTGCGAGTCATCACAAGAACAAACACCATTTGCCGTTTGTAGCAAATACCTACATAAATATTTGTGTAAAAAATACGAGAACGAAATATGTATACATTAACTACTTCAGTAAACAGTGAAAGCACGAGCCATTCTCTCGGGGATCTGACCAATTTAATTAATTCCTATCATTATACATTATTACACCAGGCAGTGGGTTCCGCAACTCAACTAGGGACGTACTTTTGATTAGTTAATGACCAACGTAGGCAGGTAGCTATCTGTACTAAACAGGGCTAACGCAGAACCAAATACTAGGCACCTTAGATACGATATATAGGTCAATACTACCCTAATTATTTCAAGGGAGGCAAAACAACTCGTACAGGAAATAATACCGACATAAATTCGGCCGGAACTGCCGACGCACTTACACACGACAGTAGTTACAGTACCCTGTCGTGACAAGTACTGTAAAACTGTAACTTTCCCGGAAAAAAACATTCTTAAACATAGCTATAGGGAGAAGAAAAAAAACCCAAAACATTAAAAAAAACTACGCATAGAATAATTATCTGTACATAATCGTTTCATGACGTGACACGAAGTTAGTAGCTTAGAACTTACGCTAGCATTATCAGACACGGTGTAACATGTCACTTAAACCACAAAATGGGAGTGAAAGCATGTTTTCTTTACACAGTCACCACAGACAGCTCAGCAGTCTAACTATCATACGATCTGACGTGGAACACAAAAATGTAAATAGCTACTCAACTTCCATAAAAAAAAATGTTTACTTTGAGCTCTGAGACTCTGAGCTAATCCAATTCCAAATCAAGTATTAAACTAAAGGATAATAATTTTATCAGAGGGATTCCTAAACTAAAACAAACTACTGAGCTAGGATCTACAGGGCATTCAACTTTGTCTCAGAATGAAGAATTTAAGGCCCTTTAATCAACAACACAAACTCATAAACTTGGACCTCGAAAAGCTCGTAATTACTGGGTGTATTGATTGGACCTTAATACTACTACAGGACTAGGAACAGGAACAACGCACAAACGACAAAATACAAGTCTAAAGAGTTTTTGGGAACTCACAGTTTCATTCACACTCCTTTTTCACTGAGCATGAGCCACTATTGTATGTACACATCAAATAAATTTCCATTTTTTAATTTTCGCCTAGGGAATCCTCCAACGTCAACACAAAGCTGTGTACATAGGTACCTACGTATAACCCTATAATGATTCAGGATACAACTACCTACCTATGCATTCATAAAAGATTTACACATGAATGAATTTGTTAAAACTTGTACTACGTAGCGGAGAAAATTTGGGGGTTTTTCAAAGCTTCAAAGCTTTTCCCACGGATCCTAAATTCGTGGAAACGATTATGACGACAAGAAACTTTACATGGCTCCTGTTTAAAGATTAATTTTCATTAGTAATATCTGTACTGCTTGTAATTAGTATGAATACCTAAGTAGTATGTACTTAGTACTTAGCCAACCATGCTGCTTTCTCCAACCCCATCACCTACCACAGACACATAATTTTGTAGGTACCTACGCTACTTTAATATTCTGGAAATACCTACATATATAATATATAGCTATATACAAAAAAATTATGTTCATAGCATGTGTATAAGCTCTAGTTCACGATCGCAATATAGGTATTCATTATTTCAGTATTGTTAGCTCAGGTTGTTTGCTCACACCAATTTCGCCTTTAAATTCAAAATTTAGCAATTCAACTCTACCAATTTACGATTAAATTCTTTCCAGACTGTAGTCACTCATTTCATGAATACAAATTGCTATGCATTCAATTTACATTTTGTATGTCAAGTAAACTAGGTACATTGTGCCAAACTAGGAAAACCAAGTGAAAAATTGCAAAATGCATGAATGCAGAACGAAAATGTGCTAATATTGATACTGTATACACCTAGTTATTACATATAAATAAACGCGTTGCGAAAGGACTGTACTGTCTGTAGTGTGCAAAGGCATACTTGGGCGAATATGCATTACAAATCGTGATACAACAAAATATAATATACTATCTATTCACCTTCACACACTATCTGGCTGGATGCATAATTAAATGTCTACAGCTTGGCATGAGTTGAAAACCAAAAACCGAGCAACCAAGTTTTACGTCGCTCCAATTTCAAGTCTGTAGCCACCTTTCCAGAGTTCCAGTTCTAGAGTTCTAGACAAAACCACTTAAACTAAATTGGCCCGTGACAACGTGGGGGGCACTTGTGTCTCCGTTTCTCAAATCGATTTTATAATGCGTTCTAGTTTTACATTTTATACTAGGACGGAGCACTACAATACAAACTCAAACACTCCCTCACAGTGTATCATCTTCAGGTTCATGTTCATAAGAGGTTGCCATGACAGTGATAATGACACCGTCAAATAAGTAGACCGACCGGGAAATTACTACTCTGTGTCAAGAAGTCAGGATGTACAGATAATTATTAACGATTTTAATAAGCCACTTGCCACTCCGAAGAACCCGCCAAATTATTACTTCAAGAAAAGCTCACATTTAGCTAGAATTCATCCAAATACAAAGAAATAGAGATACAAAAACCAATCTGCTATGCAATTTGACCATTATTCAGTTTTAACTTTTGATACAACCAAAAAAAACGGTAATTTTCAACTACAATTTGCCTTTCAGACAATTTAATTGCCTATATGCTAATTACAATCGTTTTTGTATTTTAAAATACTTTGCATCGCTTTTGTATGCATTATGCACGTAAATATGGTACTTTTTAAAATAATATAAAGGTGCCCTTCCGATGACAGTGTTACACAAGCATGTCACAACTATTACAACAGCTGGTGCTGTTGATTTTGTAATATCTGTAAATACATGGGAATGGCAAGGCACAAAGTGCAATGACATTCAACCTTATGCAACGCTTACATTTTGTCAAAGAACCTAGCAGCCTATTACACCATGTCAGCCTCCCACTTCTGAATAACAATGAAACGAATCGATCATAGCAGAGACAGGGACAATTAAATTCTATAATTAATGATACAGTACGCAGATGCAGGTCTACACATAACAAGAAGAAACAGGAAATATCGCTTACAGGAGTGGTAGCTTTCTCATCATCCTCATCGCGTTCCAGTAAAAAATTCCCAATGAGACTTGCCAACTCGGCTTGGACACAAGTCACTAAATGCCGGAAGCCGAGCTGAACGACCTCCGCCAGAACATCTTGAGCATCCAGGGAGAAAGCCCCAATCTGTCTGTCAGACTTAAGGAAATGAAGTAACTCGGAAGCATTTGCCATCCAAAATGCTAAATAATTTCCATCGGAATTACGCTCTTGGATCGTTTGCATCAGAATGTGGGCAACTCGAAGGAGGAATGCTGAGAGTAAATGAGCTCTCTCATGCGGGGTAGCTTCAGGACGGAAATGAGTTGTGGCTCTGTACCTCGCCGCTAAGTAGAGTGCATAGGTTGGAGCTAATTTAAATTGAAGGGTTGTGGGAGTCACGTTGACGATGGTGGCTGCAAGGAATCCTTCCTCCCCTGCCTCGGGTAGTTCCAGCGTTGCGGGAAGAATAGAATCCGATCTTATTGCCCTAGAAATAATTTAAAAAAATACATAATGTAATTAATCAATACACGTACTAGTTCAATGCATGATCAGCAAGAATGCAAATGCAATCTAAATTTAATCTGACGTACAATCGGTAATTAATTTCACGTCACACAACTTTCCCAGTGCAGTGACAATAACACATTATAAATAAGGTATCTTCTAATTACATACATTTTCAATAATATGATCACGGGAAAAGCAAAATAAAGAAATAAAAATGACAAAAATGTTCACCTTGGGATTTCCTCACTTGAGGGGGACATTGGTGGGGACTGTGTTACATTACCTCCAGTGATGGCAGATTGATTTGCAAGCTGGGATGGCGAAGGTTCTGCCACTTCCCTAAGAATTGTATGTCATAATAACAGAAATAAAACAAAACGTGCAAAACAATAAAATCAACATTAATAATGCTTCAACACATCCAAATAAATACTACCGAAGTTACATTCGTCAACGCTGAAGGTCTAAGTCCTAAAATTAGAGCTATAGAGCAACATGCTATTAGAGCCACAAACATCTTGCTCTACATATCGACCTACCTAGGTATCTGTTTTGAAAAACTTGAACGAACTAGTTGAAATTAGACATTTAATTAAAAAACAGTGCATAATTTCTATTCAATTTACTTATTTTTCGATACCTAAGTGTACTGAAAAACAAATACATTTGCATATATAGGTATACCTGTACTAATGGCCTGTGTAACTGTAGATAGGTACCTAGGTATCGAAGTATCATTAGCACCTTTTTAAAAACAAGTAAATTAGACCGTGTTTAATTACTGCAAAGACAAGCAAGTAAAAAGCAATTAAGGTTTAAAAAGCATTTTAGAATCACGTACATAATTTACAAGGACCTATTTACGAAGTTACCTAACTACTTTTCATACTGTTTTTATTACGCAATCAGTACTCGTGGAAAATCTGTTGACAAGCCTAAACAGTTCATTTACCACCTTCAACGATGACACATGTAACAGCACAAGGTACTCCTGTACAGATGTGATGCCATATAGTATAGCCAAAACAATTTGAAATAATAATAGCAAACCGGGTAAAATTAGCCTGCGATCGAATAATAGCCTTAAAAGCTATACAAGCACCTACCTAGATTACTTTCAAGGTAACATTAACATCAATAAGCTTTTAGCTAATGATTCCTTCCTAATTAAAAGCAAAATATATCCTGGAAACAATACGACAGATACGTGGCAAAGAGAATAACTCTACAGTCAGTACCCAGGTATTTTACAATTAGGTACACTAAACAAAACCAAACTGACACAGATCCAGCAAGATATAGAAAACCAGAGAAAGGAAATTGGCGAATAAATGAGAATTTATAGTTAGTGGTAAAATAGGGACAGAAAACAGACAGAGACAGACAGCCACATAGTGAACAAACCTTTCAGAGAATGGCCTTCCACGCTGTGCAAATCGGAAATAATGGGTCCGACCAAATCGAATGATAGTTCCATGCTGAAGCATCGTCGTCTCGTAGATACGCTGACCATTTACGTAGATGTCAGCGTCCCGGGAAGATGGTGTCAATGTGACGATGCCCTCCGTATTGGCAATGACACAATGACGTGGCCTTAGTCCTGCTAACTGTAATCCACCCCAGTCGCTCCCCACTTCTGTCACGTCCGACTCCAGCGTCACCCTTCGACCCGTCTCACTCCCATCTGTTTAGTAGACAAAAAAGAATAACTCATGAGCACTGTATTAGGCACCAATTACCAATCTATTACTAATTACTACTGACAGTAACTTACTGAAACCACTAGAATTTAAACTCTTCTTATTCTGTATGAATAGTATTGGTAAATGTGTTCAATAAGTTTAATTTTTTGTTAATAATACTACTACGCTGCCAACTGCAAGGAAAGTAAAACACAGCCTCACTTCGCTTCCGCCCAAGTCTTAACCCTTGTAAGTGCTTCCATCGATAACTGCTATGGTACACTTGCACTAATTCTGGACCACACATTTGTATGCTTTGTAATACGGAAAAAAACTTAAGAATTGCTTCGCTATTTATTATCGATAGATATCGATCACAGGAACTGAACAGAACTGTCTGAAATACTGACTGGAACTGCCTTATCAATTGATCATCAACCTCTGACGAACTTTGATTGTTGATTCGTTCGAATTTATCAATGCTTGTTGAATGCATCATAAACTATTTTTATATTGTAATTTGAAACACTCCATAAAAGCATCCCCATCAACACATTATACGTATAATTAAACACGCAAAACTTAATAAGGGACTTGGCAGATATGAAGTCATACTATTTGGCTTCAAACCAAATAGTGATGCCCATTTATAAATGCCTATACAAGATATTTAGATGCCTTTTCGAAACGGCATTGTATCTAGTTTTACAACCTTTCTGAAATTGTTAATATCTTGTTTTGATCTTTTTGAAAATGTTAATTTCTTGTTTTACATCTTTTTGAAAGTGTTACTTTATTGCTTTGACCTTTTTGAAAGTGTTATTTTATTGTTTTGACCTTTTTGAAAGTTTTAGTTACTGGGTTTCAATGCTTTTGAAAATGTTAATTTCTAGTTTTTGACTTTTTGAAAAAGTTAGTTTCTAGAATAAACACTTTTACAAAGCATTCTTCCATGGTTTCTCAGTTCCGGATAGTTTAGAAAGGTTCATTCAATACCTGTATTGTTTTTAAGCCGTAATAACTGAGAGGTCCCAAAAAATAAACAGCAAATTTACCCGGCCAAAGGAGTGTATATGCAGTAATAAAGTTAAGCGAACGTGTGTTATCATTACAAACGCTTTTACGTGGAAAAGTCGGACTCATCAGTTCTGAAGTTCTGTCTAATCATAAATGAATCAGACTGACGTGACTGGAGTGAAAATATAAACAAACACTTAGGACCCCAGCAAAAGATGCCGAGATAATGTACACATTGTAGATTGTACAATACAGACAGACAGAACAGACCGAGATTGAGCACAGTCAGCACCCACAGCCTCCCCACTCCATGCACACGCCGCAAGAATTCTCAACATTCCACCAAAATTTTCTAATTTCTAGGAGCTTATGTACACTCTATAGCCTCTATATCTATAGACTTGAGGTTCTATACTTCTATAAGTCAGTAGTATCTGCACTAGGAGATCTACTTTGAGAAAAAACAATTGCTTTCCAGGAAGCACCCCCCTTATCTTAAAAGACATAAAACAAAAACCTGAGCTAACAAGCTAACAATTGAAAGCCAGTACTTACAGTTGAACGCTACACAACAACAAACGCGTGCTGTCAACAAAATCCATCCGCATTCATATTCAGTACAGTACAGTGCAGTGCTATTGTGTTTATATGGAGTGCCTCAATCTATTTATTTGGACTCCCTGGTCCTATCCTAAGGTGCTACGCTCTTTTATAAAGAGCACAGCCCGTTTTGTTTATTTATTTCTAAGCACCTGGGCTTTCCTTGAACTCTTACGAGAGCCAGAGAATACGAAATAAGAGACGAACATCAAAAGAAAGAGAGGAGAACTTTGTGAAGAATATAGAATTAGGTACCTAGGTACTTCATCGGAACTGAACTTTTGTACTTGCCTTCAAACTTGAGATCTTTTATCAATATCAGGAGCAGAACATCATAATCATAACCATTTTCAATTCCAGGAATAGCCTATTGTTTCTACTCAAGAGCTAAGAACACCTTGGGACGCTCTTCTTTGGCGACCCAGTCAACCTCGAGTCAAACTAGGTACCCACGAGTGTATGCATATTATACCAATACGCAATCGGAATACATACACACATCTATACAATCATATGCTACCCGTGAAATGCCCTTCTTCCACAATAAAACATCAAAGGCAGAAAATACAGCACCTATTACAGAGTTCAAGTACTACCACAGTATACAATACACCTACCTAAGGAAGCTGCAACTACCTAATTTAAACAGTAAGGTTTGTTCTAAAAGTTGCCCTTTTCACAAATAGAAACCCGTGAATGAATTTTAAAATGATTTATTCTAGTTTTATTAAGTTCTTCCCGATCTCACTGTTATGAGACGTAGATAAGTCTATAGTTTACGTAGGGCAGGTACATTTAAAGTAGGTACCTATTCAAACTGATTCGAATCGAACTGTTTGCCCGCCCATGAGACATAAATAAAAGAAAATATTGAAATGCACAACAGACAATGAAATGGAAAGCAAACAATTTTATGTATCTTACAGTATGTACCGTAAATGCTCGAATAGAACCCCTGGGGCTCTATTCCAAATTCCCGCATTGCATTCCGCAGAACACAATGCTGTGTTATGGCAGATCCATGGAGGGGGGTCTTAGGGATGGGGCTCTATTTCGAGACTGGGGCTTTATTCGAGCATTTACGGTAATAAACCAGTAATAAACCAGTGGGTAAGTGCAAGTCTCTAAAAGCGGTGAATTGAATATTTTGATTAAAAATGTATTGTATACTTTCCGCGAGTAAATTTTTACAAGTCGTAAATATTCCACAGTTTCCAGTTCACATGAGTTTTTTTAAAAAATGTGATTCATATCTACGCATTATTATTATTAGGGAGTTGGCACACTTTTTTGTATACATTTGAAAATAGGTACCAAACTACCTAAGTATGTATACGCTAGTGTAGATACGATTGCATTTTAGAAATAATCCAGAGATAGCACATGTGTCATTGTCCATAGTCCATGGCAATTGGCAATCACCATGCAATGTGAACATACCTAATGGAGAATTAGCAATTTCGTATTTCGTTGCACAAGTCATTAAAGCACACGAAATTCAAGTGACACGAAAACTTGTACTGTGTAATAAAACACCCTGAGCGCATGCAATGCGGTATAGGCACGTAAAATACAAACATGTTGCATTCCAAACCAAACCATAAAAACAGAAAACAGCAAACCATAAACAAGTAGGTAAATGCGTAGTAGTACCAGTAGCAGTAAGCACTAAAGTAGCAGAAAGCAGCCACAGACTTAACAATCTTGATACATATTTTGCCATCAACTGTCTCTATATTCTGTGTAATTAGTTCCATGGTAGTTTGCTCTTGCAACGACGAACAAAAAAAAAGTGCCCTCCATATGTAGCACACAACAAATAATTGCACTAAAATCGGAAATCGATCAGATCTTGATGTACAGTAGAGGAAGAAAAAAGAAGAGCTGCCGCTCCTCATTCATTAGAGAGTACTCAGACAAAGACCAAGAGGATGACAGAGAGACTCTACGGAAAGCGCAACGGAGCAAAATATTTAATTTTCCCAAGTGTATTTTCTCATCATTACCTTCACCCGGTAGCCGACTTTCCCTCTCTGTCCACACCATGCCCTTTATCTTTATGCCTTTCACTTATACTAATGTATACATGACGAAACACATTACGCTACTGTCCCTGTCACTCGACCACATATTATATAAACATTTCATTGCATGAGGCGCATTACATTGCATTGAACGCAGAAGAAAAAAAACTAGGTAAAACGCAACAACAAAATAGGTACAAGGGATGGACTGACACTATAATGGGTGCCTCAATCATTACTTTCCTATTTCGTGCCTGAATGCTTCAAAAGAAATCCAATCTACTAACTTTACTTTGTCCTTTACACGCCTCCCATCATTTTTATTCCATGCAATGCGATGACATTTTCAGTGGTCACAGAGCCAGAATGAAATACGGGTACTATTACTATTAACAGGCATGGGAGCTACGTAAGTATGTACACAATGACTACATACATATATGTAGATGCACAGGAATGGATGAAAAGAAGGGGAAAAAAACTCAAATTTAAGCAGGCAATTTTTGCCACGAGCGCCTTTCCCAGTCGCAGTTGAACGTACAGTTTGTGTGTAATTTAGTGTGTAATCTTGTCTGGTCGTTTACAAAAATTTAGAAAAAATATAGACAGGCAGTCTAATAGTTTTAAAATGTCCTGCCAATTTTATCCTCTTCAGAAGGAATGTAATGCATATTTTATCGAACTGGAATAGTAATGCACAATGGTAACGATAAAGTTACTTTTAACCCCCCAGGAGGGTTTATATTTTATATCGCCGTCCAGAAAACGAATAAAACTGTCCTATAAGGACTCATTATTATTTTAAAGTAATGTAATTTACGCATTTTGAAAATATTTTATGTTCAAATGGAGCAAGCATAACCGGACCTATTTTACAGATACACGCACATTCTAAACTTTAATATTTCAAAAAAAAACATTCGATTCACATCTTCCCAAAGCTAGATTCTGCAAAAGCCAAGGCTTTTGTGTGTAGGTAACTATGGATACAGTGGAAGACAGTATGAGGTTCCTTCAAATTCTTAGAAGCAGTGTGCCCCGCAAACACGTGTAGTACGACCACCACCAGAAACTAATCTCGCTGCTTTCAGTGGTCAGCCCAGCCAATGCACTGATGGAGAAAGTCTACATAAATTCCAAGTCACAATCATAAAAAAAGGGGAAAGCTTACGAAACGAGCCAAGATGTTTGTAGAGGAAAGCTTCTGGACCTTGCATTTGATGTGACGTGTGCGTTCCACTAGGAATCGGTAGTTTAATATACTCGTGAGATGCCCTACTGACCACACTTGCTTTCTTTGTCAGTTTAGCGCTAAGCCGTCTCTAGGCCATCTTAGAAAATGGTGAGTGAAATATATGACGCAATGAAAGGAAGCCTTCTCAACTTGATTACCTGGACACAAGCTGTGGGACCTGGACCTAAGTAACTACCAATGTAGGTACATAGGAAAAAAGAAAGTCCGTATCCACAACTGTAAAGTAAACTAAAACAAATGAAACGAAACCACGAAACTACGAAACGAGATGTAGAGATAGTGTAGACAGGGTTTTCATGGACCGCAACATCGCTTGCATTACACCGAGTACACACACACACGCGTACCTAAGTATAAGAAAAACCTAATTACATCTCGACTTTCTCTGTTGTGCAAGTCCAGTCCAAGGTCATACATAATGGATGAAACCCGCCTCATGTCCTTACAGATGGACTTTATCTATATGACATGGTCTGTATTAGAACTAAGCTGTTACCAGTTACCAAGCATTCACCAAATAACAGTAAGTTCCTATTACATTTTTTTCTTACAAGGCTAAACAAATTTCAATTCATTCCATTCTAGCCTAGGTAACCACAAAAAACCTCCGGACCGGACAATGAATTCTTAGTAGTACTAAAAATAATTTTCACGGAAACCAATGCATTACAATCCGAGAATTAGGGTAATAATAGCATTAAAAAAAAGTTCAAAGAAGCTGCAAAAAGGGAATCGAACTCCTACACACACTGACCTAAATTCCCGACAAGAGTGCATTAATAGCACCATTACTTCGCAGTCCACAAGATAAACTAAAGAAGTTGTTTTTCAATCAAAATGAAAATCATGGGAAATGGCAAAATGACAATTCGAATCTAATTCAACCCGGTAATCAATACACACTATAATATGTAGGCGTAGGTTAGGTATAGCAATCTAACACACAAAAAGACTATACAAAAATATTACTAGAAATTCTAGCTCATATTGTCACAACTGATGCCTTTGTTCTCTCCCCCATCCCCATTGGCTCATCTTCTCTGGTCTCTTTTATGAGTACTACAAGAAAAATCAATCAAGAAATATGTGAAAGAGAAATCACACACAATAGAGATCATCACACCCAAACCAACTAAACAAACAGTGCAAGTCCCAGTACCCACAAAGATGTAACCCACACTTAAAGCTTATATTCCGTAGGATGGATGTAGTAAAGTAAAAGCAAACTGAGAATGAACAAAAAGAGCATAGCATCAATAGAGAGCTCACAGCTGTGAGCAGTATTTTAGCAAAGTCAAGTTGTACGTATAATGGAAATGACGGAACTGAGAGTGAGCGAGAGTACGATTGACAAGATGAACATGACTTGGCATTTCCTGTACGTGTAGCTTGTAGTTTAGAAGTTCAGCCGTACAATTTTGTTATAGTGTACACTAGGTACATAATAACTTCCTTTCCCCAAAAAGTTTAGCGACTTTATCTTACAATTACAACTACAATGGGTGGATTCTGTACAATACACCTTTTGCAAATAATTCGGCACATTGATTTCTTAGATAGATGCCTACTTACCTACCTACGTAGTAGATACATCCTGTCAATGTAGGTGTCTACCCTATTCCTTACAAAATAGTACAAATACACCTAATAGCAAACAGAACAATAGGAACTTTCTTTTTCAAAACGGAACTTCATACGTACCAATGTACTCAGCTATCAATACATAGTCTATCATTAGAGAGGAGTTAGAAATAGTTCAAAGTTCATCTCTACACGCGTGCAACCAAGTGTACTATGTATACACCTATACCAACATGCACTTGTGAAATCGAAGCTAACAAGCAAAAATTCCACCAGCTTCAGCTACAAGTTGAAAGTACAAGGAGAGACACGAGGGCCTCATCTTAAAAAAAGTTGTAAATAAAAACGTTGAGCACTGACTACCCACGTACAGAAAGCATATTCGTCTGTGTAACTGCAAAATGGCCTAAGTCCACCGTGAACTCACTGGACTTAAGCCAGTTTGCAGTTACACAGATGATATTTATAATTATTATAGGTATATGCAATAACAAGCAATTCATACCCCATACTCATACCTCAACATCCATACAAAAAAATCTCTTTATACCATTTACGAAATATGAGAAATGAGAACGATAGCCGTCCTCAGATAGACAGCAGAATAACAACTTTCACATTCTAACGCATTCACTTTCCCCCTTTCACCACAATAATGCAATGAAAGTTACAGTCCACGTCACTAGCACTGAACTTTCCCCAAGGATTTACACACGGCTTACTGTGGTCCGTGTTTGAGAGGAAAGAAGATAGGAGTCCTGAATCTATATTTAGCCTGTTAGCAAATCCACTATCAGTAGAGCAGACGTAAAACCTCAGTAGTAGCAAATCACAATGACACGAACAGCATGTCATGCGAGTGGCATCATCTAATTGTTTCACATTTTCGAAAAAAAAAACGGAACACTATAAAGAGCAGAGCCAGAATCAGAACCAGTAACCAGTGCAGTTCTACACGTTCTAGTTTCTGTACGTTTTTTCTGAATCTACGAAACCATTACCCTTGACAGATAGGCACCCATACCCAATGTTCTAGTCAGAAGGATTTCTTCCTATCGAATTTTAATTGCTTTTAAGGAAAGAGAATCTGGAAAGGAAAATGAGCTCTATCTACAGTCTACAGTAAGATAAAAATCACGCAGTAATCATCTGTCTTGCTTGTGTTGTGACCATGCCAAGCCAATGCGTTGGAGCTTGATGAATTTAGTTCTCACTTTCTCTTTCTCTCTCTCTAGTCTCACCGTGAGACCCACGCAGCACCACCAAAGGTAAAAGTAAAACTAAAAATCAAGGAATCCATCAAGCCTCTCCTTATCAAGGACCGTATGTACCTGGATGGAGTGACGCTCTTTCTACTTTCATACAGAAACTACAAGAGTGATAGCACTGACAATCAAAGTCGGTAGATACATCTTACTTTGTTTATAGTTGTACAATTGTAATGACCCTGTAGATTGTAGCACCAGCACCGAATCAATAATATTATTATTACATCTATTATATAGGCATTTTAGTTTGTTAATACCTAGTCTATAATTCTATTCTTAGACGACTGAACTGAAACCGAAGGAAAGTTGAAGACTTTCCTTGGCTAGTATAGCTGTTCTATAACGCAAATGCGATAATAGAGTAGGTACCTACATCACGTTTGTTCCAATACCTATCTGTATTGTAGGTATCTCCCAACTTACCTAATACGATTTCCTATTCAACATTCAGAATTCATTCAACATCAGATTTGGACGGCATCGTCAAACTCCCGGTGACAGTAGCATATTGTCAACTTTCCTTTCGCTTTATTTCCCATTACAGTCAATGACTTCATTTCGAATTCAAAAAGAATAACAAGAACTACCAGAACTGACGACCGAAGACAGAACAAAACTTGAGCGTGGAAAATAAATCGAAATCCTAGTTCTAAATCACAAAGTTACGAGCTTCGAATGTTCTACTTATAAAATCGGCTGGTGACCGCCTCTATTTTTGTGGACTAGCACATACACAATAGCATAGAGCAAAGTCACAATCATATTCACAACTATTTTCTTGCCAAACTCTAAAGTTTCAAACTTCACACAGTAACATACGGACAACTCCTACGCACAAGAAATAATTTAAAACAACAATCATACAAGAGTAAGAGAGATAATAATGTAGTGCAAACTTTGATAAGTAAGCTACAAACATGATTCGAATGCGAAAGTAAGTAGGTAAGTCATTTCTAAAAATCTCCGATGCAACATTTGATTCTCAAACGGAAACTCCGAATCATTCAATCTCAAGCCATGAAGTGAGGACATATTATATCTGTACTAGATGTGTATGTATGCAGGCAGGTAAATCTAGCCAACGATTAGTAAGTGCCTAACAGGTAGACAAAGCCACTATATAGAACCATCAATCAAAGCAGATCCATCAAAGTAACAGCAAATGCGCCTAGGTACATAGCATCTTTTATTCGTGAAAGGATCCGACGAAGCTAAATTGAAGCTACAATAGTTTATTAGATTTACTAGACTTTGTTTCCAAGAAAATATCTTCGGCAAGGCAACTATACTGACTGCATCCAAAGTTAACTTCAAATCAAAGGATTTCTGGTTACCGAACCGAAACTTTATGAATGGACTCTCGTTACCATATTAGAAGTGATTGATCGGGGTTGGTCAACCGTAAATAAAATCCTTTACAATTTCCTCGTCAGTTCAATAAGCAGTAGCTTAGGTAACTGCTTTGACGTAAAATTATTTCTATTTTCCTACCTAGGTACGACGGCAAGCGAAATAGTTCAGTTTATCACTTACACGTTTTTAACTACATTTTTGGAATACTATTTTTACGAGCTGACACACAGTTTTTTGGTGAAGGAATTACACCACAATTTATTATCTTTGGCCCTATGAACCTAGGCTAATGTACATTCCCACACTAAATGCTTTAAATCTACCATCTGCAGTGCAGTGTCCTTGCCATCCGGATATCAGAAGGCTATACAAAAAAAATGATTTATAGTACATTTCCCTTCCTCAATTAAGCTCTAAGCAAACGTTCTCCGTTCTGACCACTAATCCACTTTCCCTTGCCTCACGAGGAAAAAGCCAATACAATAAAGTTTGACAAATCTAAACTGAATAATGCTGTTAAATGGTGAAACTTTATCTAACCAAAATTTTCAGCGATGACATAAACTTTTGTTCACAAATCCATTCGGAGTGGGAATAATGAATATAATACACAGTACAAATGCGGGCTTTTGGTTTTGGGCAGTCGGTCTTTTGGTAAAGAATACATAGGAACGTAGTAGTACTGATTCTTTAAGTACGGAGGATTTGTAGATAGGTGTAGGTATGCACGTACCGTTTCCGCATAATAAAGCGTGGGCAGAAAATTAATACTACAGACTACCACGTAGATAGGAAGTAGTTATATTTAACTGGGTACGCTAATTTCCTTACTAACCTTCTTTCTAAAGTACACCTCTATTCCCTAGCTGGAAAGTTTCCTCTACCACAGCAGTGGTATTACGTCGCGTTATGAATAGTGTAGTTAGGTAGTGTAAAAAAGTGATCTCGCCAAAACTATGTAATAGTACAGCCGAGCTAAAAAACCATCGCGACCACACAAAATACTTTTATAGAATCGACAAGTGTATAAATAAATGCATCGGTACCTACCTACACACAGCTAGGAGAACAAATTGCAAACTATAGACGAAAAATGCCTAAAAAGTATCTCAGCATTCCGTGAATCGACGATTCGTCAGTGTTGCTAGAGGGATAGCATAGGTCTATAGATACGCTACACAACGAACCCACTTTCAACCGATACACACTAGCTATGTAGGTATGTACGGCGTGCGGCATGCTCCACTTCAGAAAAAGAAAGTTTTCGAGAACCCACTGCATCCATTATTAACATTTAGATGAAAAGGGCATTTCACCCATCAAGAATGTCTAATTTCTTTCTCTGCCCCTGAAATGCCAACACTCACGATCTAACAACATTAGCTCGTAAATAATTAAATACAAATTCTACATGGGAACATAGCTCAAAAACATGTCCAACTCTTTTCAATTATTTGAATCTTCTACCACTACTGCCTCGACCCGACTTGTTTACAAAAAAAGTTAACCTACCATATTTAAAAGAATCCGAAAATACATACAAAACTCCTACACTTCTTTCATTTTTTGTTACAGGGTGGCAAGCGTTGGTGAAATAAAAGCTGATTTCGAAGTGGAATACGACCTCAGAGCGGATGCCACTATTGTTAAGTTATAAGACAAATTACCTAGGCGTGTTTCTCATCGTATGTATTTATATTCCCCAGTGGCATTTACTTTTGTATACTGTCATTTAAATAATTACATCTGTACTTGCATTGTTACGAACCTGGCAATAGTTCAATTAAGAGGGGCTCAATCTGTCCGTCGTAGCTGCCTCGATAGCCACTCCCCAGTTCGTCATCAGCTCTTCGTCCAGGCTTCTTTTTTCTTTTCCGAGGGTGGAAATCTGGTGGCCGTCTACGGACGTGGAACATAATTGAACCTGAAAAAAATTCAAGACAAGGTAATAATTATAAAATCGGTGATATAATGGACGTACCATGGCAATCAAAACTTAAATGCCATGATACAAAATAGTGCACCAGAATAAGCTAGCTGCCTACGTAGATATACTTACCGTTGTTCTTAGCCCTAAAAAATAAAAACAAATGTATTGCCAGTTCACAGAATTAGAGCTGGCATTTAGTGCTATCTATTAATTCGGCAATTGTCAATCATGTAGAAGTACCTGTTGTTGTTGATTCACAGTCACTGATAAAACTACAGTCTCGAAGAAGAAAATTCTACTTAACTACCTACAGTACATATTTTTAATTCCTGGATTTTGTCAGGGCAAAATTTAATTTACTGGGTATTTTACCCATATTTTCGGAGTATTACATAAATTAGAGATGGATGTTCATGGCATGATTGGTTTCTGCGTGTGCCTATTGGTTTCCATGCTTCGAAATGTATTATTCAACCTTTTGATTACTGTATCGACATCACAGGATTGATCCCATAAATGTAACTTTATACACGAGTTCAGTTCAACGTACTTGCGTCCCACCTAATACGGAAGACACAACTATAAACGTGGCTGACGTACCCATGCATAAGTACATAGTTAGCAGGTATTTAAGTTCGGACATTTTAAATGCACAAGTACCTATCTACTCCGGTTGAAGTAGACACACAGACGTTAGACACGTCTAGAAAGCTAAGCTAGCCGAAAGTATCTTTCTAGGTTTACTGCCAACTTTTAAGGGAGAAAGTAAAAGTTGAAATTGAAAACATCAAAATCAGTCCATAAACAGACGACAACTGGGAATAGTAGTTACTACGGCTGTAGACTCTAGTTCAAAATATACTTTCCGAACAACAGACATCAACAATAGGCCACACAAGGACCTATCATGTACATAGGGCGTACGTCAGCCGTGTGGGTACTGGGAATTCATCGACTCTATTACACATTAAAAGATGTAGATATACGCAAAGATCAGAACTCGAAGAACTTGTGTTGCAACAGCCCTTTAATGCCACATATAATTACCTACAATACTATGTACCTATACAGACACCTACCTACATAAGTATAGGCATACCTACATTATCCAGCCTACGTTGGTATGTCAAACATAAAGCTAACCGACAGCCAGCATCCGACTCACTGATCTGTAAAGTGCATCGACCGATTTCGGAGCCATATTTCGTAACCTAATAAATGGTGGATTGACTGAATGTGAATGGTATTAGCACTTTTTACTATATTGCCTGCCCAGGAATTCAAACACATTCCATACTCAACTATCCTTTTCTACGGAATATGGGAACCGAGAATCTACTGACTAACCTCCGATTAGTTAGCCGGATTGAAAAATATTGAAGTAGCTAGCTGGGCAGCTTTGGTAATTTAAAAGCCTATTATGAGAGAGATTTAAGCCCTTTTCTTTATTATTTACGTAACTTTGGTATGAAGCTTCAAAAATCGAAGAAATATTGTGACTGGCTTTTTTGCCATACTTTGAAAGTGAAAGTAGGTACTAGGTTATTTATTTATTAACGAATAAGGGGGGGTGGGGGTGGTTGGGTGGGGGGGGGGGGGGTGGACGTCCCTTCAATTTTAGCAAACAACTTTTAGGCTCAAGGAAACTAATCGGAAATTCACGGTTTCCATCGTGAGACAGAGCCCTTTCCAGCAGCTATTTGTCTGCCACGATATTTTTATTTGCCAGAAGTGATAAGAGAGAGTAGAGTGAGATGAAAATGGAAAGAGATGTTTCACCCGTAATACAGAAATTCCTAATTCATTCACTCCCTTATTCCCCAAGCTCTCGTCTCACAATTCCCAGCTTCTACTACTCCGTCTTCGTCGTCTTGTCCTGGACTTGGAATTTGGAATCAATGTCTTTATATGTACTAATATGTAGGTACCTTCTGGTCTGACCGAAAGTACGAAAGTACTACGTACGAAAGTACTACGTACGAAAGTACTACGTACGAAAGTACTACGTACGAAAGTACTACGTACGAAAAATAGAACGTATGTAGGTACCTGTACCATCACCATGGATCTACATAATATACATCAAATGCATTCAGTAAAATGCAGGTAGCATACAGAATACAGGACTGCAAAAGCCAACACAAACGCCAAAGGAAATAGTAACGGGGATTTTTACTGAATGCTGAATGTTGTTTCTTATTGGCATGTCAATGCTTGAGTGCCTAGTCTCTTTCTCAAAGGCCAAAAGCCAAAGTTGGCAGTCCATCTGTACCTTTCATATCACACAGAATCTATAATGAATACGTACAAAGGGACAGAATTTTAATGTTTTTATTTTACGAATTTTCTTTACTTTCTCCACTACAAGACGTATTCTTCTACACTATATAAGATACACCTACCTACTGACGTGCCTACCTATATTATTCAATCACAATCTTACAAGAACAGAAAAAGAGTACGAGTCATCTGACTTCCCACGACGTCATAATTTCCGTTCACGTGGATAGTGAAAGTGTTTAGACTTGGAAGTTGGATGAAATGCAAACACGTATAGGTAATAGTAATACTATAATGTACTATGTACCATTGAGAAGGACACAATACTGTCCCCGTAAATATTTACAATTTGATCACTTCCACTGCTTCCACACTGCCTACTTAGCCCTTCTAGCTACTGTACAAAGGAAGAAGGTCTTCTTGAGAGGCCTTTTGGAGTTTTGAGAAATGGTAAGCAGGGAAGATGATATATTATTCGCTACATTATGAATTGTGAAACAAGAGAGTTCCAAAGTCCCTCATCCTCTCTCCCTTTGTTCCCTTTTAGAATTGAAGATTTCCTACGTTCAAAGGTAGATTATTCAATAGGATTACTATGAATAAGAAATGGGACTGGATTTGACAGGCGTATTTTTAGGCCCTCCTGTACCCCGTTAAAGGTGTCAAATCTGCCAAGCTTAATTTTTTCTGTAAAACTTTAACAGTCTAGGAAGTCCCCATAGTTTCTGACACAATTTAGGGGCTACGAGTTTATCTACAAGCTGAAATATGCACGTAGGTATCTAAACTAAAAAATGCAACGTTTGTACTAGAAACTTCAAGGTTCAGTTAATTCTCCTCTATTGCTTACGTCCAGTTAATATTTTCCGCAATATTTATATAAAGCAGTATGTCAAATATATAACTTTAAAGACGTAGGTAATGAGTATATATAGATATATATACCTACATATAAATTGCAATAATTAATTTAATGCGTCAATAGGAAACACAAGGGTCGGTATACAAATAATATTTTACGATTACTTTTCTGCGGAGCGCGGACAATAATAGAAAATAAAAACTACAAACAACAATAATCAATAACCAAGTCTGACTCATTCGTTGTGTTACGCGGTTGTAAGTTGGGCTAAGAGGGGTTAAATGTTACAAGGTACTTAATTTGACCCATAATTATACAAGTACAGGTGACCCGTAACCCCCATAGGGCCGGGTTACGTGGTTTAGTTACGTCATTAATTATGCACATGTTCAAGTGGTCTGGTTTTGATCGGGTAAGAATGGGACAGCTATCAGTATAGGTACGTACAACTTTATCATTGATGCATATCTAAGTACGTAGGTAGGTAGGAGTTTTTCAACAAGTTTTATTTTCCAATTTACTAGTTAGTACAAATTGCGTACAAGAGATTCTACCATAAGTGTACTAAATAGGTACCTATGTACTTTGAATCTCACATGCTATACACAAACACACTTGCAAGATACAAGAGCTACGGAGTACGGTGCATGTAAGAAGACATTCACCTACGTGTTAAATGAAAATATGACCCATTATGCATGTGCATGTTACACTGTTTTGATAATGGGCAAAAAGAAAAAAGTACGAATTGACAATAAGCGTTAGGGGAAGCCCAACTACATACCCAAGACCACTTCATACGTACAATTACGGCGACGAGTCGAAAAAGACCATAAACCCATCATTTTGAATCTTGTGATGTGATGAGTAGACGCTTCAGTTTAATCTTTCCGTCTCTTTGCTTCTACTATTTCCTTACACTAGACTACAAATAGTTCAGTCACTTGATAACGTTTTCAATTCTGCATGAACAAGCAGTTACTAGATGCTAAGCCTCACATCCTATGGCCCACTGATAGTTGAGAGAATCCTACGTAACTTGGATTTGGCTTTGGATTAAAGTCCCATTTCAGTATTTCACAAACACTTGTCGGAATGTTACTTCTGTTAAAAAAATTCAAACAAACGCTAATACGTCTAGCATTTTTGATATTCTTCCCGGAACGACTTTGTCAATGACAGCACAGAAATGGCACACAGTCAGGAGCACCAGGACAAAATACAACTTTTAATATTGTGTAGTGGTAATTTTTCTATTTGGATTTGCATGATGCACTCGCACAGCAAAGCTAACACCGAATGAGGTAGAATGAGACTACGAGACTGTGATAGAAAGAGTGAGGAGTAACTGAAAGAATGAACCGGGTAAAACTGAACTCACCTCTGTTTGACGGCTGGTTCATAAGGATAGACAGCGGGGACTCGTCGTCGTCCAGAATGTACTCCCCTTCACCTTCGCAAACCTGCGCAACATACCGAGAAAAGAAAAATAAACGGTTTCATTAAGTATTGTATTATCATTAGTAATTATATTTACGTGTCTGGATGTAACAAGTCTTTTGAGCTGTGCACTCATACAGCGCTTGCTTCACTACAACAACGAACTTAAATCCACGCACATATTACCTACCTATGCAACCAGGTGTGTAGCAGATTTCTCACTAACTGAAGGTACTATCTAACTATTGCGACTATCTAGTCGTCATCCGCCGAATGGATTCGGAGGACGAGGCTTCTGAAAGCCACACACTCTGCTATTATTGCCATTACAGCCTATACATAAATTATAAAAAAGCAACTTGAACCTGACAGCTGAAGCTTTTTTCTTTTACCTAGTCAATCCAGATACGGCTACGACAGGTATTTCACTAGAATCACAAAGCTACGATTTGGGTTGCTATGTAAGTTCTCGATTTCTACAAAAATTCGAAACCCCAGCACGACAGACGATGCAATGTTTTGACCTTCTTAATGAGATGTACTCATGAAGAACAACTCACCTGAACAAGGCAATATTGCTGAGGGTCATAATTTGTGAGGGAATACTTGGCCAACATTTCCTTAACAACATAGGCAGCCGCATCACTGACAGAGAGCAGGAGTGTTTTGTAAGGGACGTCCCGACATAAGGATTCACCGTAGATTTTTAGAGTTCCACCCGTATCCGGGCCACCGTCTCTGGAACGAAATTGAGCCAACTTCTTTTCTAGCTTTTGTTGACGTCTTCGTCTCATCACTGCCTCAGGATTTGAAATCGACCTTGTAAATCCACTCTCGGGTAGTTCTATATTCATACCAAAAAATCAAAACATTTTAAAATCAATAAAAAGTACATATACAAAGATATCCTAATGTTACTCAACTTGTTTTAAACATTAACAGTAACATTCGAAACCCAGTCGTCTATTACTCTACAACCTACTGCTGCTGCTGGGACTTAGTAAAAATCTGACTACACGGTTCGAGTTGGAAGTATTTACATATTATATACCCAGTGTGCAGCTCATACTTGTTGAATTCTTTCTGTATCATTTCAGCAATTTTTGAATAAAACTTATATGCCTATTTATACTAATGTCGGAGATCAAACTTCCGATGCTTATTTATTTGTGTAAGCCACATCAGAATCAGAATCTACGTGCTACAACTTAGGATTGAACTTCTGGTCTTAAAGTTTCGATTTTGGCAACGCAGAAAGAGGTAAAAAATATACTTACAAGTTTAAAGATTTGTAGTATGCTTGAGTTTAACGTACCTGTATAGAGTTTTTCAGCAACGCTACTAGCTTCAGATTTAGTTTTTTCTTGCAATTTTTTTAGCTGTTTCTTCTCTCGTTTACTTAATTTTCGTTTAAAACTATCTCCAAATGCAATGTCTTGTACTTTGTTCATCTGAAAATTCACAGATCAGTCGAAATCAATTAAACCTTGCAAACTTAGATTACAAACACATTCGCTCAATCCAGTCAGTTGGGGGATGAGATACAAATGAGTAAAGAAAAATGAAAATGAAAATTGTAAGTAAAGATATTTGTATATTAATCAAATAGGTAAATTAGTTGATTTAACTAATTGTTAGTAGTTTATCTAACGATAACAGTTTAGATAAAGGTACAGTTTGTATTAACTACCCAGTACAAAATTGTTAAACGGTATAAACTGAATGATATAAAATAGTTGGAATAATTAAAAATTTTGTTAAACGTTTCCATTAACTAATGATTTTCAACTGTAAAGGTTAACACAAGGAATGCTTTCTAAGCTCTAAATCGAATGATGTACTAAACAAAATTAAATTTAAACAGATGTAAATAAGAGGGCAAAGCGCGTTAAATGTTGTGGCCTTTTAATCGAATAGTAGCTCAAAAATAGACAAGTTAGTAGGTTAGAAGGTTAGTAGAAATAGAAAAAGTTGTTAAAATGAACATCCTGTAACAAATACAAAAATAAGCACAAAATATAAATATTACCAAATCCCCAAACAAACCCAATGGCTGAAACATCACAAAATAAAAAATATTAATTTAGTTAGTAAACTAAAAATATATTTAAAAAACAAATTTTTTAGTATTTGAGGTTTACAGCAAAATTGTAACGGACTTTTTCATCTATCCGTCGAAGTAGGAACCGTCCTTCTCTGTCATCGGAATGCCAGTTAAGCTGAACTAAAAGTGGACGTTCTTCATCTTCCAGTCTTCTCTCTTCGCCATTTTCATGGATTTCATACAAGGCATACTGTGGAATGGACAGCATTCGCATATCTGGACGAAATTTTTCAACTAAAGTTTCTATTACGGCTTTGGCCGTCGCTGATGAAGCGACTCGAATACATTTCGTCGCAACTTTGGCACCTGCCTCTTGAAAATAAAATCTCATCACGCCATGGAATTCTCCATCCTGCAAATATTTTTTAAAGCAGAAGTTATTAGCTAAAAAAAAGTCATATGAACATTTACGCTATACCTTTTGTCCAGGTTTTGCCTGAAACCTATCAGCAGGGGAACATAAATGAGGATTTATTTGGTCATACCTCAGCAGGCTCCGAGATTTCAAAGAGATCCAACCGATTTGCATTCCACTGGGCAATTAACTGCCTTAAAGTTTCTTTTGATTGAGACATCTTGGCCGACTCCAATTCATCCGCTCCCATTAGGCAATTACCCTTTGATAAAAACTTCGGCTGGATTTTGAGACTAATTAAATATATACGTTATCTCTACTACAAAATCAGCAGAATGACTTTGGTACAGCACAAATCACTTTGAACACTTTGAAAGTCTTACTGACTTAACCTGCATTATAGTACACTTACGATTATATTTCTTTTGCAGTAAAAAAGTTTGATTGCGTTTCTTCTAGGGCTGACTTTTACAATAAATTGGAATACACAAAGTATAGATCACGGTCATAAATTCGTACAAAATTCGGGTAGATTGATAAATTAGCTGCCAAATTTTTTCCAGAAAGACATTTATATTTTGAAAATTGAATTTCTTTTGAACAACTTTTTGACCCCATAAAACTTAAGTACTTCGTCTTGTCTTAGATTTTCGTACTTGTAGATTGCTGTGCGTGTGTAGGTATTTTACTTTAGAATTCCAAATTTAGGTTTAGGCCGCTAAAGGTTTAGGCATTTAGAAACTTGGTCCGCTTATAAACCTGGAAGACAAAAGGACAAACCATATAATATTAATTCAAGCGTTCAGTTTAATCATAAATTTAAAAAAATACAAATACAACTATTCAGTTGGGTTTAGGATTCTACATTTTTATATGGATTTAACTTTTGGTATTGTATCTATATAAGACGGCTGCATCTTAGACCCTAATTCAATTTTTATACCTACAACAGGGTACTGTCTTTCTCCTCGGTACATTTACAAGACCCTGATAAGTAGATGGTTATTGAATTAATTACATTTAAAGCCGAAAGTTGAATGTTAGAATAATCACAATTAAATTAATTAAAAGGTTTGCAATTAAATATTTTTAAAATACGTTCAAACAAACCTCATCTGCGGAGCGATCAAGACACCGACCAGCGAATCAGGTCTATGAACTATCAAGACAGCGACCTACCGCAATCAAGCCAGTGACCCACACAAAACACGCAAAAAAAACCTTAATAGCAACGTACTACCGAGAAGTAGTACTAGAGAAGGTATATGCAGAAAATTGGCCAATTCCATGGCACCGTTTGTATTTGGCAGCAAAATAATAATGAAGAATAAAATACTATAACGTGAACTTCATGCGTTAAAATAGACCCTATTTAATAAGGTGCCGAGGGGAGCACAAAAAAGCCCTTGAAATAAAGAAAAGGTCACAGGGCACAGATCTTCCCGGTTAACGCAATTTGAAGACCCCTCTGGAAAAATCGGGAATTTCTTAATAGTAGGGTGATTCCAAAATACAACAATGTAATAATTATAGTAGGGTTCATTTCATCGCCATTATTTTTTGATCGCGGGTGGTACACTGCTATTAAGGCTTTGCTTTTTTTTTGCGTGTTATGTGTACATCGCTGGCTTGATTGCAGTAGGTCACTGTCTTGATCGTTTATCGACCTGGGTCGCTGGTCGCAGTCTTGATCGCTCCCTCACCTGCACTTTTCCACAGTGGCAAATCATTAGTTTAACATGCCCAATTTAAGGTTTTACTTGTCGAACTATGCAAAAGCAACGTTTGCATTTTTTTGATAGTTATAAAAACTTGTTTGTATTAGTAACCGTCCCAAACGTGGTCACATTGATTTTTGTTGAATTTCAGCACTCGATATCTTTTTACCCTGCAACTGTTCAGCTAATTAATTCACAACAAAATGCTTGCCAGACAGTTGTTAGTGTTAAGAGTTAAGTGCTAGACAAAAATTAATACTAGTTGTTGTCGAAACGTGTTCAAAGTGCATCGCATCAAACAAAGGAAGGAATAAAAACGATAAAATTCCAAACAGGCCCTAAATGTGGTCACGGCGAAAACTATAAGGTTTCGTTGCAAAGTCATGGTTGTCGATAATCCTAAAACTTAATTAAAACTTAACTTTTTTTTTTACATTTTGGTCAACTTTTTCTTCCTTTTATGAAACAATAAACTTATGTAGGATGCAGACGAAAATTTTGCCCTTCAAAACTACATTTATTACGTTTTTCCCACAAAATTTAACCAAATCAGAACCCTAAATAGGTAGTATAACCAAGGAGAAAAATAGCTGCTACAACCATAGGTTTACGGAAGAACAATAATATTGCTTTATTGTTCATACCTTGTTTTTTATATTAGTAGGGTTCTTATCTCGAATTACATTACGTAATATAAGTAAACAGGAATGCAACCAAGAATACCAATCATAAGGAACAATAAACACTTATTAAACATCGTTTAAATTGTTACTAAAGTATCGATATAATTCACTGCAAACTAGAATTTTTGTTCAATTTGTACCGTGTTATACACCGTTTGAACGGAAATGACGAGTAGATGACAGATCTGATTTCAGTTTACGGTTCAAAATTTGAAATGTTTTAAAAAAGTTCAAAAAATATGAAAAAACCAACTTTTCATGAACAAATTTGCTCTAAAAATCCATACCAACCTCCAAGTCCATAAAATTCATATTCTGTATGCAATTTACTTTAAAACAGTACATTACACGTCTCCATTGGACGTAAGTGACCGGTAGCAATTTCACTGTGAAATATTTTGGTTTTTGCAAACTTCGAAAATGAAAGAACAAATGGGGCGAAGCCCCACTTTTGCGATCACGTTATACAATTTTAACGGAATTTATTACACTATATGTGAACGGTCCATAAATGTGGTCACTGGCTGTCGTTTTTGAACCAGTTGTTACAAAAATTTGAATCTGGGTTCAATTGAATGCCTACGTACTCATCTTTTCACATTAAAATTTTGAAGTTCCTGCTTACAAAATTGAAAGTGTAAAAATTCGACAAAGTCAAAATTCCATGTTAACACTTTTTGAAACTCAAAATGGCTAAATTCGGTTTGCAAATTTTTGGCTTTCATTGAATCTTTTTTTTTCGCTGAAGACATTCGCGTGTAGACAGGTTCTTTAGGTATTATTTCATGACAAAGGTCATGATTTTGTGTTTTGTTGTTGGTGGCAAATTAGGTCGAAACGAAAACAGCCCAAAAATAGGATAAGGTCCTAAATGTGGTCACCCCCTGTTTCACTCATTCGACCACCACCGTGAGAGGTGCTAAATTACTTTAATTAGTTTCTGCGTCAAAAACATTGTAACGATGTTTAATATATGTAGCAAAATATCATGTTTATCCCTATTTAGTTACATCGCATTGCCTAATGTAATTCGAGAACAGAACCGCACACACATTAAAAGTTGCGAACAATAAAATAATAAGAATTATTGTTCTTCGGTGCACCTATGATTGTGGGAGCTTATACCTCCTCGATTATACTATTTAGCTCTGTGACCATATTTAGGACCAGGGGTGTTCACATTTAGGGGCTATTTGGAGTTTCCGGATTTTTATAACTTCTTTTGTTTAACACGGTGTCCTTTACACAGTCTTAGACAGCAACTGCTTTTAATTTTTGTGAACAATAACAAATGTCTGACAAGCCTTTTGATACGTATCACATAGCTGAACGCTTCCGATGTAAAAAGATAGCGAGTACTAAAGTTCGACAAAAATAAAATTGACCACATTTAGGACGGGTAGTACTACACCTTTTGTTATTCAATAACAGTAAGTTGCTGCAACTTAAAAATGTGAAGCTGATTCGTAGTAAAATAATAAATTACTTTGCTGCAATGGGAACGCAATTTATGAAGTGTCCTCGCCTATTCCTTTAACACTCCACATTCAACATTGTTCAATACAAAATAAGTATATGACACTGAAGAGCATTTGCGCTGGTTTGGGAGGGAGTACCGATTATTGAGAGTAATTTACACTCATACGAGAGTATCTTCGCCCATTTAAGCTAAAAGTGTTACACTGTTAGTAAGCCCATAAAAAATGCTACAATAAAATTGAAGTTTTTACTACGTGGTTGAAAAACAGAAGTTTTTCACTTTAGCATTTAGGGCACGAAGCTGCCCAAGAACTTTTCTGATGAGTGTAAATGACTCCGTTCAACAGCTTCATTTATCATTTATAGGCCTGCCTGGAAGATTCATAATTGAAGCTTGCTATTAGCCTGTCAGACCGTCAACTGTATTTTTAGTTATTGATTCAACACAAATGACAAAATCAAAGTCTATTAATTTATTATAATTCACTCACACCACGAACGATGAACGATGAACGACGAACGACATCAAAAGGCAATTAATTCCGCTGAATGCTGACGCTGACTGACCGACCGATCACCGATGCGATGCGATGAAGCGCTGAATAAACGGCATTCTTGTCACATCACATCACAAAACTTGTAACCTATTTCTTATTTCACATTTTTTTTACAATCAATATTTTATTTGTTAGCTGACGATCAACGATGCGTTCAATACTAAAATGTTCAATTCAATACAAATCCATAAGTGTGTACAAAATAAGGTACTTATGACTTAAACTTACGTACTTGTGTAAATGATAAACTGGAGGAATGCTGATGATGCATTTTAGACTTTTTTTGTTTTTAAAAAAAGGACGGAATATGGAAACTTCTTTAAAGCACTTCACATTTTTTTTTCATTTTTAAATATTCAACATTTGAAATTTAAAAAAGTAACGCTCGGTTTGAGAGTTTCACAGGTGACAGGCACTTTTATCCACAATCCACTCCACATCCCAAACTAAATTGATCGATGAATTGGAAATTGGAAAATTGGAACTAATTTTTGAGAGTTGACTGAATGAGCCAGAGGCCAGACTGGCAAGTGGCTTCTGTAGGTTGTAGTGGTATTGTTTATATTTTGTAGAAAATACAGGAAACCTGTGGAGTAGAAAGAAGTACACACACATTAAAAAAAAAGTTAGTTGACAGTTGAAAGATTAAAAATAATAATAATAAATATGGTCCTTAATCTATAAATATAAATTGTGATTACAAAGTTGAAGATAATTGTAGATTAAATGTAAAAACTACTAAATGCACTTGAGAAGGAGTGGATACCTGGAGTCAATAGTCAATCCTTCGGAAGGATTCCTTCCTCGTATTCCAGTTGTGTGCTTAGGGGACGTTCAAATATTATATGACGAGAACATTTCTGAATTTTTTCGACCACCACCGTCCGTCCGCATGTAACACAAGAACACCCCTGTAAGCGATGTTGTAAGTTTTGGACTGTAACGCACAACGAAAAAACTACCCACCCCTTTGGGGTTTTGTAATAAATGGACGACCCCACTGCCAAACAGTCCAACTGACGAGATCACAAATGCTCGCAGCAGCAGTCGCAGCAAAAATATCAAAGCACTTGCAGTCAGGCCTCGTCGTTCTCTCGCTGACTCACAGAACTTGAATGTCTGCTTGTTTCTATTTCCTATTAATCCTGCCTGTCTCTTTATTTTTTGCCTATAGGGGGCCGCTACAGTGTGCTGTCGCAGATATGACCCTTTTCAAATGCTACAATGCCCCATTTTGCACTTTTCTAAGCTCTAAATAGTCTCAATTTTAGATTTTACTTTCTGAAACTTCCCAATCATAGTTTTTTTCACTTTTAAAAATCTTTTTGGTCACATTATTGACTTTTTTGATCGCTTTTTGAAAGGCCTGTCATATTTGGAATGTCCCTAAACTATACCACAGTACTTTACCTACACTTTTTTTATAAACTTTTTAGACACCTTGCATATATTATGTCACGTTCTTCATGCCCGCCCCCGGGAAAAGGCTGAGAGAAAAAAGGTGTAAAAACATTGATTTAAAAAGTTTATTTTTGAAAAAAAAAATTTTTTTAAACCTCATATTTCAAAAATCACACTTTTAAGACGCACTAGTATTTAAAAATGGCAATTTTCATAAAAATTATTTTTCAAAATTTACATTTTTTTAAAGTACCTGAAAAGGTGTAAAGCAATGCGCAACGCTAAGCCTGTGCGACAGCTGCCACATTCGGAACTAACAAACCTTAAAGTTGTTTGGTGTTTATTATACTACATAAGTTAAGATTGTCAAAAAGATCAAAACTACAAATTAAGATTTTGGAAAAGATCAAAAATAGTAATTTACACTTTCAAAAAGTCGAAAACTAGAAATCAACACTTTTAGAGAGTTCTAACTATAAAACTGGATATATTCCTGTTTCGAAAAGTTTGAAGGTGGCGCCTGAAAAGTTCATTTGAAACAAATTAGGAACATAATATCGCGAACGTATTTTATAGTTATAAGGCCATCCTAATGTGCCTCAATGTTGCTGTGCTTCACTTTTAATATGCTTCTTTTCCAGTTGCGTAATTGTCATGAAATAATAATTTTAAAAAATTGAAATGTAATTAGGTACCCGTAAATTCTCTACTAGAACGCCCGCGTAATATTCCATTATGCCCCTCGGACCCCCGCGTACAATTAGAGACCCGCGCATTAATAGAGACCCGCGTATTATTCAAACTAACCGTTTTA